>OVAN01002713.1:0-32091 GCA_900406275.1 Anastatica hierochuntica
ATGGGAATCGTAAGGATATCTGAAAGCTCCGAGATTCCCATCGTTCAAACTATCTCTTCCTGAACCGGTTTCAGAGCTTCGAAGGTAGTTGATCATGACCAATCTCCACATAGAGTCTGTCTGTCCGAAAGAAACTAAAAACATCCGNATGGTCCTCGGATAAACTTCCACAAGACCACACGATACGTCCTCCGAAGCGATGCAAAACCACTAAAAGCGTTAGAGAACCGCGTCGCTTCGAAGGAATGTCTAAAACGCCGACTGACGCCAGGCCTACGAACGAGTCTTGGAACCGATTGACGACCGAACTAGAGGCCGATCTAGACGCCGGTTGAACCAAGACCGATGGTCCGTCTTGGCGCCAATTGGCGCCAAGACCAGAGCATGGTCCTATAAAGTTTTGACATAATGCGTTGTGTGATGTATAAAGTTTTGGCTGTCGTTGTTTTTTATGCATCAAATGCAATTTATTTAATAGTTATGTCAATATTTTTTGTAAGTATTTGCTTTGCGTTCTTTACAAACCAAAAACATAGACCACAAAAGACCATTCTTCTCATTTAACATTATTAAGAAACAATGTTTTGTGTTTAAAATATTGAAATATTACAATAGTGTTTTAAAACAATGAAAATGAAAAATGGAGAAAGTCAATATAAGAAGAACAAATTAAAGTTTGTACTCCTTAAAAACCTACAAATAAATGAAAACGAATAGTTAGAAAAAACATATGATAATATAAAATGCGTATTTTTTAAAAAACGTACCGTGATCTACGAAATATTTTGAAATATTTGCTTGTATACCACATTCAACGTATTTATTTGAGGTTGGCCTTCTTTATCGGTTATTAGAATTTTTAATCATGATCTCGATTTTACCCTAGAAAGTGCAACATATAACTGACTGTGAGAGAAGACCGGTCTTGGTAGAAACAAACCGACGTTTTGAAGTGTTTGGCCTTGACTTTTATTGATGGTCATTGCCAAAGCTAACGTCATAGGATACTGTCTCCGGCGCAACTTGAAGGGAAACTTTGCTTCGGGTGGTATGACATACATCCTTGGGATCAAAACTTTTTCTCCACCTATATCATTTCCTATGTTGATTCTACCTTCTATAACATGCCGTGCTAGCTGAGTAACGATCAACCTAGTACCATTACATAATCTACCTTTAGCATCAATGTTACGGAGACACATGATAGGAGCATCAACCTTTAACTTCAAAAAATGTCTAGGAACTCCAGCGACTTTCACACTGTTCAAAAACTCCACTGGATAATCGGGCGCTTCATCATTGTTTTCGTCTGTGTTAATATCTGATGGAGTTATACTGTCAGAACTAAGATAAGTCTTCTCTTCACCTAAGATCGAATTATAGTTTCCAAATGTTCATGTCGTCATGTTTTTTTATATAAAAAAACAGTTATGCAATACATGCCAGTAGTTAAAATAAATCATGTTACCTGGCAATTGGGATAGCATGTAATCATTTATCATGTCGACCTCTTCATTCGTTGGAGTAAGAATGGCTCTGTGTCTATACAGGTCTTTATCTTGGGAAGTCTAAAATGCTTCACCGTACACCTCCTTCACGATGGTTTCAATTGGATCTTCTCAATTCTCTTTGATTAGTAAATCATCGGGTATATCAATATAAACTTGACCATCGTTTGGCAAATTTATTTTTCCATCTCCAATATCCAAAATCCAATTGGAAAAAGATTCGAGATCTTTTGATGCCTCATCACCAAGACCTGCTAGAAGTCTCATGTTTTTTGTCAGCCTCAATACCTTGCAATACTCCGAAAGGTAAGACGAATTAAGAGCTGACAAAACAGTCTCTACTCGACCTCCGCCAGGAATAACCGGTAAAATTTGTCAGAAATCTCCGCCAAAAACCACAACCTTACCGCCAAAAGGTTTGTTGTCAGGAGTTCTAATGATATCACGCATGCTGCGATCCAAAGTTTCAAAGCAATGTCTACTCATCATAGGTGCTTCATCCCATACTATTAATTTTGCTGCTTTAACAAGTTCTGCACGGGCTGAGCCTGGATTCATTCTTTTGCAAGTAGTAAACTCATCAGCATCAATAGGAATTCCAAACCTGGAATGTGCGGTTCTACCTCCTTCGAGCAATAAAGCAGCTATACCGCTAGATGCAGTATTCAGGACAGTAAGACCTCTAGAACGAATTGCTGAAGAGAGTGCTCTGTATAAGAATGTTTTACCGGTGCCTCCAAAACCATATATGAAAAAAACGCCTCCTCTCTCATTCAAAGTTGCATCCAAAATCTGGTTGTACACACCTCGTTGCTCATCTGTTATCAACTCAAGAAGCCTTTGATTTTCTTTTAATTGATCTTCTCAAACATAATTAAGCTCGTCATCAATCCGATTACCATTACACTCTTGAAAATCTGAAGGCTTTGGCATGAGGTCCCATTTTCCAAGCGTTTTACCATTGCTGAGCAAAATATTTTCAATCTCAGTTAGAGCAATGTGGGTAATTTGCTCCCGAGTTAAATTCATCTCTGCAAAACGTAGAGAATTTTAGGTGAAAAAATGAGTTAACCATCGTTTTTTATAAAATAAAACAGTAACGAAAACATGCTTACCAGGCCTGTCGAGATCTGGTCGTATATTGTAAAGAATATCTTCTGTAAGACATTCCCAGGTTGCATCCCACACAACATGAAGTTGCGATAAGAAGCCAGTCAACAACATAATAGCAAAAAACTTTCGTGTATATCGGCCAGAACAGAAGATACTTGCTTCTTTTATACCTTCAATATATTATTTGTCATCATCCATCAACCCCAAAGCATAGCAAGCATCCATGAAGGTACTATGAAAAACACCTTCAACCCTTTTGATATCCTCATATGACGTTGGTCCCCTAACACAATTTAGCAAAACTCGCAGAAAATACAATTCATCACAAGACGAATGGATATGCGCAATCCTCCCTATAGCAAATCCTTGTTNCTCCATTCACGCATGGATGCTTTCCATACAAATCGGGTCGGAAACTCAACATATGTCAACATTTTTGCTTCCGAATATTTTTTATTTGCTTCCATCTAAGCCAAAAACATAGACTGGTTTATTGTCTTCTTGTTGAGAACACTCTCAATAGCTTCGTTTTCATCGTAAAAAACCAATTGCTGATCTGAAAGATGAAATCCAAGTTTTTCTATATTTGTTGTACGAAAATGTGTATGGAATGCAAGTATTCGCCAAGTAGACTCGCATGCAGATACATATCTATTCAAAGAAAAACACAACATCAATTGTGCATATTCATACGTTGTTTTTGTTAATATAATTAAAAGACAGAAACTATAAGTCATGCTCAAATCAAGGTACCTGCAATAAAAATATGTTTTTATTTCATCAACAACTCCATCTTCATCTTCTTTATCCATGGTGGCTGAAACGTAATCGGGTCCTTTATGTATATACTTAAAAAGATACTTAACTGCTCTTGTCTGGATGCACCATTCAACATTCATATATGCACTATATCGAAGTATAAGGTTTCTGTTATAAGGTACAACAAACCCATTGTCGAGTTTGAAACCGTTTTTCTCGATATACCTCCCATAAATCCGCCTCATGTACGAAGGAAATCCGTTCGCGTCAATTGTCGTTCTCACATTGGGTTTTTTAGGAAAAATTTCCAACACTTTCCATTGACCATGCATACATTGTCCTTTTTAGCTTGGCCGCAAGGTCCATGCATCATACATTCTCCAATAATTTCGTATAAATCAGGATCTATCAGCTTGTCCGGAATTTTAGCGTAGATAATTTTGTCAATATCGTCTGCGGTTGGAAATTTCGAATTCTTATCCATGAAAAGTAAGATATGAGCATGCGGCATTCCTATTTTTTGAAACTCAATCGTGTACATAGCTGCATACAAATATGAAAAAATATAATTCTCCATTGAAATGTTAGTCGAATAATGCTTTTTATATGATACTATATATTCATGTCATTTGTAAAGTATAATAAAATGTTGTGTTAATATTTGATAGTTACCTGCTGCGGTCTTCCCAAAAAATGAACCTTCATTTTTGGTCAACTCAGCGATTAGATTATCGAGTTTCATCTTGAAGACCCTACATAATATATCTGGTCTATCTTCTATAGTGAGATTTTTATTTTTCAAATACCTCGTTATCTCGGGCCATTTCGGATTGCATGTAAAAGTGATGAAAAGGTCTGGAAATCCAAAATATTTGCATAGAGCCATGGCATCCAAGTAGTGTTGAGTCATATACATCTTTCCTCCGGTGAAAAACGCTGGTATAAATATTTGAGTCCCTTGCTTTTTCATGTTAGCTCCACCTTTAGCAGCTGCTCTTTGTATTGGATCGTAGTTATCAGATAAGAGTTTCTTCTGATTGTGCCACAAAAAATGCAACCTACTCGATTCGATCATTGTGTACGCGTCAACCAGTAACTGATGAAACAATCTATCCGATCTTGTAATAATTGGTGATTCGCCAATTCTCTCTAGAATCCGAAATGCAAAAAGAATCACGCATTGTTATTATCCTCCATTTCATGGCGGCTGTGTCTTCGAAACCTATAGGAATGTTTAGCCTAAAGCCATCCTCTCCATACAAAAACAACAGTGGATACTCCAGTGGCAAACAAGCTGGATGTAATTCACTTATTCTTTGTAACTTCCCACTTGTACTCTCGAGGACAATGTCACGTGTTCCCATATTCAAAGAAAAATCTCCTGGGATCAAAGCAGCTACTTCATTTGCAGTTGGTAGATTATGCATCCGACCGTCGGAATAACATGCCTCAATCAATCTCAACCTATAACTTGAATTCCTATCCACATCGAATCTATCCCTAGCTTGCCTAAATGCCTTGACGTGAGGATTACATTTGTCCAACATGTTTTTCAAAACCCTAACGACTCTTTCTCTTAGTTTCTCAGCACCAGTCCGATCAGACCTGGAAAAAAATCAAATATGTAAACATTACTTTTTTTTAGTTCAGTGCTTTTCAAATCGTGGTTACATTAAGAAGTAAATAATTTTTAAATTACCCGGCATAAGCTAGAGTTCTGTTCCCAATTTCATTAATTGTATCAATGATATATAGCTGCAGAAATTTGGGATTTTCTCCTGGTTGTGGAAATATATCTCCGATTCGATGATAATTTTCACCCGATATTCGGACAACAAATGGTCAACGACCATTGTTAATAAATTTGTTTATCTTTCCTCCATGGGATGTGAAAGAGAACATCATATTGTAAGCTCTTATGAATTCTCTATAGTGTTTGCTAAGATCATCCCCTTTGCATAACAAATTGATCAAATCGATTGGCGGATCCATTAAACGTGGAAGCACAACCTTTCCACGCTTGCAACACATTGTAAAGACATGATTAGAGCTACGACAATTTTTCCTTATACATTCACCATACCACATATAAGCTCCACAAAAAGTACACTTGTATACGGGGTCACCTTCATCGTAAAAACTTGCGGGTGATAATTTTAAATGTTGTACAATTACATATAATAAAACAACATTTGTTAATAATATATGCCAACGATAATGTCTTCTATGACTTGTATATTTGTACTAAAATACAATTTCTTTGGATCCCGATGATATTCGGAGCTATGGTACGATTTGTTCCTTGGGTAGGTGCACGACATAATTGTGTACATGAAGACTCTCCTTGATGATTCTGACTATTAGACTGTATGTTCTCGTTTTCTTCCTCATCTTTAGACTCACTTTCCATAGCATACCTATTGTTATAAGCAGCGTAAAAAATACTTGGAATATGATAGTCTTTTTTTTATATATTGTTGTACATTTATCTAAATATTATTGTTCAAATAACGTTAAATATAATTGGCCGGGAGCAACTATTTTATATGGTTACCTTCCGGATGATCTTCAACAAAAAAAAACGTGGTGGATGATCCTCGACAACTAACCTTGGTGGATTTGATGGATTTGTCATGCGAGTGACCGAAGGAATATTTATCGCTACACGTTAAAAATAATGTTTAATATTTTATTACCCAGATTAATTACATTGAATCCATTATGCATAATATTTACTTTCTGATATGATTTCTTTGAACAGATATGATGGGGTAAAATTATTTGCTATGATAAATGAATTGTAACAAAACTTTATTATGGAAGAGGTTTACAAATCCAATAGAAGACTATTGTATAATTTAAAGTTATCAAAAAAATGAATTAACCTTTTTTCTTTGGAGCTTTTGATTTGAAAGAAGGAGGGGATTGAAGCGCAATATTCTTATTTCTTATTGTTTTCTTTGAAATTATACCTTTCAAAATAAAAATATATAATCAGACACATGTTCGATTTTAGTTAACATTAATTCATATTTTAAAATATTTATTTCCTTTAAATCATCTACGGGATATAGTAAGTTGTATAATATTTTTCCAGCAAAAGCATTTTATAAAAAATAATGAAAATGTAACCCGAGTTTGTCCTGTTGATAACATCGTCCGTCAAGTTTGACTGTGTAAGTGAACTTATTGAATAATGATGCTGATCTGCAAATTTTGATTGTACGATTAATATCTTTATTCAAATCATTACTATAATACGTGAAGAATGAAAGCATATGTTTGTAATATCATTGCAGCAAAAGATATACCTTGCCATTGAGAGGATCCATGTCCTTTAGATTTGTCATTGGAATGACTTTGTCTTGATATGCTTGTTGAAACTGAAGTCTCCGTATCCTTAAAAATCCTAGTCAGTGTTTTTAATATTTCCATCCATATATTTTATTAGACGCGTAAATTGTGAACATGATGAATATTATTATAAATGCTTGCCTTTATAAAGGTCGAAATTTTTACATTTAAGGAGTACATAACTCATACAATCAACTGTAATTAGCTATAAACCAACAGAAGTGACTCTAATCTCTGATCGAAGTAGTCACTCCAAATGTACTTTTGCTCTTTAGAATATTTTTCCTACCAGCTCTAGCTTGATGTATTTCAAGAGCCCATAAAGACTGGTGGATGGCGTTCTGCGTGAGTGACTGGAGAGATGAATTTTGAAATGTATTTGTAGAATTATATTGTGGTGTAGGTCGTGCAACATCTCTGAATATAAGATTTGTAAGATTATTCAATGGTGTACGACCGAGATTCACATATGGAGATGAATTTGGATTGGTAATAGTTGAGTTTGGCGTTGAAAGAGAATCGGGAGTATTCTCATCTCTAATGTTTCCTGTGCACATTAACATGAATATTACAATAGCAAAATTCAATACGTCCTTTTGTGTTTAATAGATATAGGGACAAAGTTTATCAAAGTAAATAACTTACGTGTTGTCCTTTTATTTGAACATGAATTATTCCCGACATCACTTGATTGTGATTTGTTTCTTTTCATACTCCCACAATTGTAAGTGTAATTCCTAAACTCAATACGTGTTGCAAATTAAACCTACGAAACACAAAAAGTATATCCTTCTTAGAACCAACAACAAACTTGATAACCTGTTTAAAATATGTAAGTTAGGTCATGTACCTTTTCCGAAGATATCGCAAAACAACAACACTGTATTAATTTCATGTGTAGTAGATCAAAAACTTTTCTGTTAACAATAAGACTTGTTAAGGTATATGAGTTCTCTGATTGCAAACACCAATATAAGTAATTTTGTGCATCAATTATTCAAATCAATTGGTTTTCGATAATCTAATATGCATCCAAATCCTCCTTCTTAAATAAAGAATCGATGAAATTGTAGTGCTAATTAGGTAAATTATAATTATTGAAATATATACGTTATTACATTAAACCATATATGTATTTTCCATTTTTGGATGCATTACGCGTATGAATATCAGGAATCCATATCCGATTCTAAGTGTAATATTGGAATATTCCAAAACTAAATTAATACATTTTTTCCTAATTATGATTGTTAACATACCAGGAGCAAAATTTAAATATATATATTTTTATTCGTACTAATTATTCTGTAAATTATTAAGAAAACATGATTGTTCTCTATTAAGCCAAAAAATCAGTTCACGACAATTGTTGTCTTTATTTTTCTTCAAAAATAATCAGTACTGTCCCACATATAATAAATTTTAATTCCAAGGAAGATGATATTTAAGTCAAAATTAATAGTAACTTATTTATATTTAACATTTTGTAGAAGACGGTCTATCTATTAAAACTAATAATTTGTATAACGACCAAGTTCAAAGTCAAAATTCTGGGAGACTTTGTATTGTAAAAAACTTGTATAAGAACTAAATTAAAATACAGCAAATTAAAATGTAGCCAACCAATAGATTGCATAAGTAGAATAATTGTTTGATAACAACATAAAAATACCAAAAGACATGAAACTGGAACCAAACCGCAAACTTAAAAAAGATAGTTCAAATAGTACTTTCTCCAAATAACAAAACTTTGAACGGCTTATCACTCGCTTTTAACTTTCTTATTAGCCATACTCTTGCTGACAGATAGCTGTTATCCCACGTATTCTCCTTCATCATCTTCACTTTTACATTTAGACAATGGAGTTGCGGATGAATTGCCTTCCAAAAAATCATCCGCTGGGCCAAGCCTTAATATTTCCTTCATAAAAAATTTAATAACAGAATGAACATGAATTCTTTGTTGTATCTAAAATCTAAACATCAATAAATTGTATAAAATGTAAAAGTTTACCGGCTTAGGAGGTAAACCAGCAAATTCCTCAATCATTTCTCGATTGTCATTTGGCAAACGAACCAAGTATTTAGAATTCTTATTTTTAAGGTTATCAGCATCAATTGAAATTTTGAAAAGCATTCTTTTTCCTATGAGATCACTAACAGGTTCGGGTAACATCTCTGGGTCAAGATCCTATATAATATAATAATATAGAATCTAATTAACAATAGTCGAATTTAAGTTATAAAATACATACTATGATATATAACGTAGATTAAATTATGTCCAAAAAGTTTACCTCATCATAGAGTTCAACAGCCGTATAACCAACAATCAATTGCGCGGTGCCATCAAACAAAAGAAAGTTTGCCTCAACAGTATCATCTTTAACATTAGCAATCAACTTGAACCTACAATTCACAGTATACAACTATTAATAACTCCAAACAAGATTGTTCATTATGTAGTTAGTATATTCATAATTAATGTTTTATTAATACCTAGGTATAAATACCGCATTATCAGTAGCACATTTCTCACACTTGTAGAGAAGTTTACCATCATTTCCAATTTTGTTTGTTGGCAGCACTCTTTTGTCGAAAGTTTTACAACGTAAGTATTGCCATCCTTGCTCACAGTCAATGAAGTCAATAGTAGCAATGGTAACAAAGTCACCAACCTGTCATTTTGAACATAAAAAAACGTATTATACTAAACATTACATCGTTATAATGATGTAAAGAAAATATATAAACATAAAATTCATAGGACAGTTGAATCAATAATCTCTTGGATTATTTTCCTTTCATTTATCACGAAAAACTCACCGCGAACTGATTTGTGGATGCTGTAGACCACTGGCTATTGTCATTGTTGCTAAGTACAAGAGAATCATTTGGTAAACTATTGGATAGAATTGAAAAAGACAATCAGATGGTAAATATTAATTATACAAATAATAGATATCGGTATGTACATCTGTAGTGTATGAACTACTCCAATTTTTTTTATTACTCACTTATACCTTTCTTTAAAATTTTCCACCAACTCGATCTTTGGATTGATAAGAATCTGCGTTGAATTCAAGCCACTCGCAATAGTGATATTCTCTGTATTTCAATATTATAAATTACAATCTCTTGAACGTGAATGTAAACAAAAGATTATTCTTGAATAATTGTGAATGTAATATATGCTAAATAATACTTAAATAATAGATTTACCTTTCCACTCTTTGATGGAAGCAAACCTGATAACCAAAATAATCATCTCGGACATGTTACTTGATGCATAGTCGTAGACTTGCTTTGCATAACTTCCCCATAAAGTACACATCAATTTGTCATCTCTATATGTTAAAAAATTTAATATAAATAATGTGTATAAATTTTAGATAAGCTAATATAGTGGTAACGGATAGATAAACTTACGACTGGTAACGTAACTCAATTATCAGTTTCAAGTTGTCTTTGTCTCTTTTGACAATATTCTCAAGACCACCAAAGTTGACAAACTGACCAATAACATCTGCCACAATGCTGATGAAATATAACAATTTAGAAAATTCCTTTGCCAATTTAATAAATAAACTTTTGGAACATTATGTTAATTAGGGAACTCATGAAAAGCCGTTTATATCGTTAACTTACCAACCAAGTAAACTTTTTCTATCTTCCCATAAAGAATATCATTGTAGTTTGCCAAATACTTCTCTGGAACTTTTGTTGGGAAATCATCAGCATTTTGCAGATAGGTTGTTGGGTAGAATCCAATCTTAAAACGATGGGTACTTGTCCGATAGTCAGATGTGACAGGATTCACTTTGAAGATATGTATTATTTTTGTCTCACCTTCATTGAGTAACTTATCAAATTGTTTTCATCAATTTTGCTTCGACCGAAACATGAATCCTAGTACCCTGGTTGATAATATATACGATAATACCATTAATATAATTTTATAATTCAATCAATATATTAAACCAATAATAGTTGGTTAAATCCTTTTACCTCTCTGTCGATGACAACCATTTCGATTGAATTGCCCGAGTCTTTGTTAAAGTTCTTCCACAGTCGCATAATTTTAACCTCAATACGCCATGTATCTCTACACGTCTTAAGATCTTTAAGCATGGTAAGACGTGCTTGGTGTTGTAAAAAATAAGAGCCATTTTAGAGAGGTGTTACAACTTAGAATGAGGGGATATTTTTTGTTTCTATGTGCCGAAAGAAAGAGTAAAACAATAAATATATATATACAGAAGAAAAGTTGTGAATAAGGGCCACAAATTTTTTTAATTAGTAGAATCGTTTAGCATATCTTATAATTTAAGAAATCAATATTTGATTTCCCTATTGATATTTATGTTGGATTCTCGCCAATATTTTACCAGAAAATTTGGTATAACTATACTTACCAAAATTAAAGTGGAATCATTTATGTAACATTCTATATTGAACTACGATAGTAAATATTGAATAACTAATAGGAATTTATAATATTATGTGTTCATTAAATTAAAAATATGTCATAATGATATATGTGTGTATATATATATATATATTAACCATATCAATATTAATTTACACTAATGATTAAGTTCCCTGTTTATTCATTTTATGGACATAAAATATATTTAGGACTCTGAACATTTACTTAGAATTATATTTAAAACATTTAATGCAAATCATCTAATCGCTAATATATATTGTGATTACGTATTTAAGGTAAACGTCATAAAATGCGTATGATACTTATGTAGATTTATCTACCAAGGACAAATCAATTGTCAAATAATATATTGCACATTTCATAACTATTTAAACATAAAATAATATCCAAAAAACCAAAGTGATTGAATTATAAATATAATTAAAATTATAAAGATTAATTCCCAATTATAAAAAACAAAATAGAAAGGATCTGCCTTCATAATTTTGACTTCGGTCGATTGATCCTAACTTTTTCGTTACAGTGATTCCGAACGTCTCCTCCTATTTGCAATGCTACGAATTAAAATATTATGTTGTAAACAAATTTGTTAATTTAAATGGTCAAAAGTATTGAATTATTTTAAAAATTTATAATACCTTCGTCTAAAGTCATCAACCTCTTGCAAATTAGGATTCAACATCATTTGGAAACCCCCACAAAAGTCGTTTGAAACACTGACTTTACCTGCAAACAAGCAAAACTCTGAGTTTTTTGCATGAATAAAAAAATTTATAATAAAAATGTCAAAACAACCTAACACACCTCTCCATTCATTAACTTTCGCTAGACGAATAACAAGAATTTTGAGGGGTCAGTTTCCTCGATTAGGGCATCAAACAATTGTTGGGCATGTTCACCCCATATAATGCAATCTATGTTGATATTACTGAAATGTATTACACGATTAAATCAATATTCAGTTAATAATATTGTAACATAAATTGCGTAAATATTTTAAACCAAATACTTACTCAGTGTTCCGCAATTGGAATGTTATATCCTTTATGGTACCAGAGTTTTGACGAAATGGATTCTTGATCCGTAAATTTCCAATATTGACTACTTCGCCAATTAGATCTGTGTATAAATCGGAATAAAATTATTCAGAACAATATATTCACCAAATTAATACAATGAATATATGAAGGTAATTAGTATTTGGTATTCACCAAAATAATACAATGGATATATTCACTAAATTAAGGCAAATAGCAAAAGAAAAGGAATACTCACCAATCAGGTAATTAGTATCAAAGTTCACATCCAAAAACGTGTGAAAATCCACAAAATCGAAAAAAAGATTATCAGAAGACATAACTATTCCAAAAATAACTGTCTCTGGTTTGAATAAAATTTGTAGGGGCGCCTTGTCGTTCGATCGTAGGGATTAACACGGTCAACATCAAAATTAGAAATTCTTTTCCATCCGCCTCCAATTGTTAACCTATCTACAAAAGTGTTCCATAGTTCCTTTCGAACAGAAGCATGTATTTTGGTACCGTGTAATAAAACTAACATGTTAATGAATCATTAATTTTTTAAGAATTTGTGATGATATTTAAGAAGTAACACCAACTTAGCAAAGTGAATCGTATACATGATCCGCTAATGTTTCATAGACACCAACATCATAACTACTAAATGTATAGGGTACAAAAATACTCTTACGCTTCGATCGGCTAGAAGCGCTTCCAAAGACGTCAATCCACCATATGTTTGTTTCCAAACATTCAAAACTTTTGCATGTAGAACAAAAGTATTATGGGGCAGGATTATTTCGTCAACGACATTTGCAACAGCCATTGTCGGTTGGAGTATTAATGTTCAAAGTAAAATGACAAAGAGACACATGCGATAGAAGTGTATGTCCGTATTTATATGTACACAATGGTTGCGAAGCAAGAAGAGTTAATTTTAAAAGGTGCAAATCTAGAAGAGTTGTGTCGATTCATTAATACATTCTATTTTTTGATACTTGAAAATATATTTCATTTAAAAATATTCGACCATACATTGTACTTTCTATATATATATACACATCTACATTCTTAATTCAACTTGAATATTCGATTATACATTCTACTTTTTGTATAATTACACATCTTGTTTCTTATTACAACCCTAAATATTCAATCATACATTGTACTCTGTATAAATTAAAACCATGAGTAATCTAAATTTGGATCCTTAAGACAATCATCGTATTTAATATAATTGATTTATTAAATGAAATATATTTCACGTATAAAACATAAATATACACCAACATAAATAAAGGAGGATTAAAACATATTTGACATATTTACTCGGAATAGTTACCTTTATTTATAATACAACATTATAAATATCTTTTGTACCTATCACATTGTTTGATTATTTTAGCTAAACCATTATATAGTAATTTCTTTATCATTTTTATTATCGAAAGCGATGTCTTTTTTTGAAATGGCTAGTGAAAAGTATAAGTTTAACATGATAGGCCAACATTGCTACCATGTTCCCGTCAATTTTTTATGGGTTGTATCCAAAGAGGTTTGGTTCCCCTGTCATCTGCGCACAAACCTCACGAATGTTTCTCGTAATAGACAGAAGATATTAGGTATTCGAATATATTATACACTCTAACTCTATCATGTTTGAGTCATCTTCGTTCATCCTAACATTTCAATGGCTTTAAAATAGATTTAGTTGACATCTTTTTCCGTCGGAATCCTCTTCCTCGCTTTATACAACTATATACATCAAATGAGGACAGCTCAATATTTCTTCTTCCGATGCCTGACTCATCTTCGATCGGTATTTACTTCATCTTTTAAAATAATGTACTTGTTCAACTTTTGTAGTTTGAATATCTTACGGGCAAAGTAAACAATCTTCTTTTGTAGGTATGGTGCATTCGTGTTTACAATGTACGGATTATGATTCAGATGATCAGATGCATCAGAAGATGAAGTCAAATTGAATGCATCTATATGAATTTCATGTTACTCTCGCGGAATTAGTTTGGATGGTGGTCGTTTGACCTAAGAATAAAATATGGATACATATTTTTTGTATTCTGAGTTTGTTTCAAATTTCGTTTTAATAAGACTTTTTCCCTTCTTTTTTTTGTTATCTCTTATTGAATTTTACGTTTATTTCTTTGAAAGTATGTTCTTCGTTTTATAAATATATTTAATAAATTAAATACATTTATAATAATTGTATTTCTCTTCGATGATGATTTTCATAAAAATGCATTCACATGCTTACATTTTTATGAATAAATGCTTTATTACTTTAAACCATTAAGTTATTTAATTCCTCTCAAAATATTTAAATATGTACACATAGAAATAATCACATATTTTGTGTATTAATTTCTATTATTGATAACTAAATTTTTTCCGTATTAATCAATAGAAGACGAAGAACGCAAAAGATTTTTCTTACAACACCCACCTATAAAAAAGCTTACACGCATTCTAGATTTTAAAAATTTTAAGACAAAAAAACATAGTTGACTTTGCAATGATAGAAAATTCATAAAAAGATCATTGTTATTAACTATCCTTCTAAATGCTACACATTCCTTTTACATAATCTGATGCCACAATTGGAAGTACAAATCCAAAAATCATACCAATTTGTTAATGCTTGTAATAAGACAATCGATTGTGCCAACTTAAAAAAGAAGAATCTCATGGGGGAGGACAAAAATGTGATCAACATGTTTCTTCTCTATTTTGGCTTAGCCCTCTCTTATCCAAAAAGAGGCTTTGCTCTTCTCACTTCCTGTAATCTTCTTTGATTTTGGTTTGAATTTTGATTGCCGACATTCCCACTACGGTACTTTGTGATCTAACCAATTGCTCTCCTTTCCCTTTCTACCTTCTCCCTCTCTCCTTACTTACAAAAATCGCTTCCTCTAATCCTGTCAATTTCCTTTCTTGTCCACACAATAATACACTTTCCCTCACCGTGTCCATGATTGAATTAGCATTTAAGGTTGTGGTTTCGTCTTCCTCTTACAACAATAGGCCTTCTCTAATCTACATATGTCGTTCGATACTCATGAAACTTTGGCGTTCCTCTGCTATTATGGTTGAACATCTCCAGCTTGCTATCAAGTCACTGCGTCCCGAAGATGAGCCGATCACCCTGCCAGATAGCCCGCGCTACAGGGCCTTTAGTGATGATTCCATCAGCTTGCTTGGACGTCTTCTAAACCCGGACGCACAACATATGGATAAGATGATCGAGACAATGCCTCGAATATGGCGTGTTTATGATCGTGTGAAGGGGATTGCACTCTCTTGTGACCGTTTCCAGTTCATCTTTCAACGTGAAGATGATCTCGCTACTGTTCTGAAAGACGGCCATGGACTTACAATCATTGGCCGATGTTGTTAGAGAAATGGACTGACAATCCACCGAATGATTTCCTCACAACCTTTGAAGTCTGGGTTCAAATCAGGAATATTCCTAGAAGCGTACTCACAATCGATACTGTCAAGTGCCTTGGTGAGGCTATTGGACTTGTTGTGGTCAATGACTACGACCCCTCTGTCTCTCAGAAAACAGAGTTTGTAAAAGTCAAACTTCAGTTGGACATCTCTAAACCGGCTCCCCCTTCAAGGATATTAAAGCTCAAAGAGGGCATTGTGACCATTAAGTTTGTGTTTGAAGGCTTGAGGAAGAGGTGCTTTCATTGTTTTCGCTTAACCCACGATAACAAGTCTTGTCCTTTGAAGCTGAGATCAAATACCACCGCGCGAGATCATCTCTCTGTTCAGAATGCTAGCAGAGCTCTTCCTGCGCAAGCTAATGCATCTACTCTGCTTCCTCCTTGTTTCCCGCCTCTATTCCCTTCTCTCTCTAAAGAAGATCAACGGATGGCTCAGTTGTATGTCTCTCATGCTGATCCCACTGAGAGATTAGCTTGTATTATGCGTGTCCAACAAGCCATTGAAATAGAGAAGGAAGCATCAAACCCGCAACCTCTCATAGATGCTACCGATAAGGCCCTAGTTTCTCTTGGTGTTGAGGCTTTCCCCAACAAAGATCCGGGTTGTAGAAATACCCTCTTGAAGATTGAACCAATTGCGTCTGCGCCTAAAAAGTTGACACCAATGAAGAAACAAAGTTGACATCTGCTTTTAGCGCCATTCCCTATTCTGTGACTATGAAATCTCCGAGCTTTTGCTTTGGTAAGGATGCTGGAAGTCGTCCCTCTGGGCATCTTGGTCTGAAGAAACGTTAACGACGTAGATCTCCAGCATGGAAGCGTAGGCTCTGCCTGCCAAAGGAGGTCAACATCTCTCGTGGTCCTCATTCAAAGGTTGCTGATCCGTTGTCCGAAACTCAGTTTGCACATGATACTACGGGTAAGCGGAAGGCTTCAGTTATACTTGAACAAGTTGTTACCAAATCCCCAAAACATCAACTCAATACGGTGGCTTCCGATATGAAGCCGCTGCAAGATTAATGAGAATTTGGAGTTTGAACAGTCAAGGTCGGGGGCACCGAGACTGTTTAACGTTTGAGGAAGATACGTAGCAAGTATTTTCCAGATTTTCTCTTTTTAATGGAAACTAAGCAAAAGTATGAGTTTATTTTGGGTTTGAAAAACAGTTTGGGTTACGATCATCTTGTTACCGTTGAACCTTTAGGCTTGAGTGGGGGTCTTGCTTTGATGTGGAAAAGAAGTTTTGATGTTGAAGTCTTGTATTCTGATAAGAGGCTTATCGACCTCAAAGTTAAAATGGGTTCCATTCTCTTCTATCTCTCTTGTGTATATGGTGATCCAGTTAGAGCTAGAAGGCATCTCGTATGGGATAATCTTTCAAATATTGGTCTAACAAGAGATGAGGCTTGGGTCTTGGTGGGTGATTTTAATGAACTATTAAGAAATTCGAAAACGATCGGGGGCGCTAAGCATAATGACTCGACATTTTGGGACTTTCGTAATATGATTACAAACTGCAAAATCAAAGAAGTACAAAGCTCCGTTCAATTGATGTCTTGGGCAGGATGAAGAGATAATGGTTGGGTTCAATGTCGGTTAGATCGTAGTTTCGGTAATGCGGAATGGTTTCACTTGTTACCAAGATCACACGCTACGTATCTTGAGATGTGGGGATCGGACCATCGCCCTATTCTTTTTAACTTCTCGCTGGAAGTAGATGAACAAGGGAGAGGTCGATTTTATTTTGATAAAAGGTTGCTTCATCGCCAAGGTATAGATGATACTATTCGCAGAGGTTGGTGTAGTAGTGATACAGAGCAGAATATATCGTTCCTGGATCGGCTAAGTAATTATCGCTCAGCTATCTCACAATGGAAAAGACAAAACAATTTCAATGTTGTAGATCGTATCAGCTCTCTTCACCATACTTTATAAGTGGAAAATGCAAAACAGAGGCCTAATAAAAGTCAGATGCTGAAGCTGAAATTAGATCTGGTGGTCGCATATAAGGAAGAGGAGATGTTTTTGCATCAAAAAAGTCGAACGAAATGGCTCAAGGAAGGCGATAAGAACACACAATACTTTCATAATTGTGTTAAAGGCAGGAAGGTTCACAACAAGGTCATCATATTGAAGGCTTCGGCAGGGATCGAGCAATACTCTGAGGGTTCAAAGGGCTCGATTGCAGTAGAGTATTTCGAGAATATTTTCTTAAGTTCCAACCCATGCGAAATGGATGAATTGTTTGATGAGTTCCCGCCGCGTGTTTCTAGTGATATGTACATGCTGCTCACTGCGTCTGTTACACCGGAAGAGATAAGACATGCGGCATTTGGCATCAAAGGGAGGAGTGCTCCAGGAGCGGATGGGTTCACTGGTCTCTTTTACAAGAGATTTTGGCATATCGTAGGCCCGAGTATCTCCACAGAAGTCCTTCAGTTCTTCCACACGAAAACAATGCCACAAGCTTGGAACCACACACAATTATCTCTTCTTCCCAAGGTTACGCCACCGAAGGCAATGACAGACATGCGGCCTATAAGCCTATGTTCTGTCATTATAAAATCATTTCTCGTGTGCTATGTGGACGCCTAAAGCATATACTCCCTGGCATTTTCTCTGAAACTCAAGGTGCATTTGTCTCAGGTCGCATTATCACGGACAATATTCTCATTGCCCATGAGATGGTTCGTGCACTGCAGACGAACTCGGATGTGGATGATGAGTTTATGGCGGTAAAAACTGATATGTCTAAAGCTTACGACCGTGTGGAGTGGTCCTTCGTTGAATTATTGTTGGAGAAATTTGGGTTTGATAGAATTTGGGTACGATGGACAATGTCATGCATATGTACGGTCACATACTCGGTTCTTATAAATGGACGCCCTCATGGCTTCATTAAACCTGAGCAGGGACTTTGACAAGGGGATCTGTTGTCTCCGTTTCTCTTCATTCTCAGTGCGGAAGCTCTAGTTAACGTACATAATAGGGCAGAAGCATCTGGACACATTCACGGCATTCGGCTTGGTTCTAATGGTCCTTCGATTCATCATATGTTATTTTCCGATGATAGCCTTTTAATGTGTCGTGCTTCTACTGAAGAAAGTAATGCTCTTCTATGTTGCCTTCAAGTTTATGGGGATGTCTCTGGTCAACAAATAAACTATGGTAAATCCTCCATCATCTTTGGGTCGAAAGTAGACGAGGACATTAAGCAGTGGGTAAAGTTAGTGCTAAAGATTTCCAAGGAAGGAGGGGAAGGATCGTACCTTGGTCTACCAGAATGCATTAGTGGTTCCAAACGTAAGTTATTGAATTTTATTCAAGAGAAGTTACAATCTCGGTTACATGGTTGATTTGCTAAGTCATTATATCACGGCGGTAAGGAGGTGCTATTGAAATCTATTGGGTTGGCACTTCCGGTTTATGCAATGTCATGTTTCAAGCTATCGAAAGACCTATGTCAAAAGCTAATAGGAGCTATGACACATTTTTGGTGGAGTAATAGCACAGATAAGAAGAAACTCCCATGGGTAGCTTGGAAGAAGATGTGCAAACAAAAGAATGAATGAGGCTTAGGATTTCATGATATCGGGTGTTTCAACCAAACACTACTCGCCAAACAAGCGTGGCGCATGTTGTCCCAACCGGATTCGTTACTTGCTAGAGTTTACAAATCTCGCTATTTCAAGAATGGTACGATTCTTGATGGGTGTGAAGGACGTAGACCATCGTACGCTTGGCGTAGTATTCTTCATGGGCGTGAATTACTTCAAGCCGGTTTACTACGTACTAAAGGAGATGGTCGGAACAGTATGTTTGGATTTATAAATGGATTCATGATGGTGTTCCCCGATCGCCTATAAGTCTTTATGGGAATATCGATATAAGTTTAAGAGTAAGTGATCTTATGCTCCCCTCAACAGTCACATGGGATGAAACAAAGCTTCGATCCTTATTTACTCCACATGACGTTGAATACATTAAGAACCTCAGAACTGCTGATCATTGTGAAGATTCTTATCTATGGGCCTATACAAATACCAGTGACTATTCATCTCGCAGCGGCTATAGAATGTGGGAATCAAGCTCTGTTTTTCAACCTGATCAAGATCATGGCTTATCTCCTATTGAGCAGAATTTTTGGTCATAGATTTGGAAGTTCAAAGCTCCACTGAAGATCCGACACTTCATCTGGAAATCGTTGGTTGGTGCTTTTGCGGTGTTCGAGAGATTACAATTCTATAGAATCAAAGCTGAATCTACTTGCCCTCATTGTGGTTTGGCCTCAGAAATGATTAACCATGTTCTATTTCAATGCGACTTTGCGTCACAAGTCAGGAGATTATCCGACACTCCTATTCCCGCCAATGGTTTCTGACGCTCCTAGGTGCTCCTCAATATCCATCACCTCTGGTCTGCTCACAGAAATTGGAGCTCCTTGGCGCCCGGCTACCTACCATTTCCGTCGATATTGTGGCAGCTATGGAAAGCAAGGAACTCTCTGGTTTTTGAGAAAACGTCGTGCTCTGCTCCTGCGGAGGTATTGAAAGCAAAAGAAGAGGCAGTGCTATGGAAAGTGGCTAACGCTACAACATCCTTGGTCCAAAGGTCAGTCACTTGCTCACTAATGCAGGTGCGACCAGCATCTGTTCTCTAGACAAAACCGCCGCCTCTATTCCTTAAGTGTAACATTAGCTCATCATGGAAAAATAACAGTAGAAGATGCGGTGTGTCTTGGATCGTGGGAGATCACTTTGGAAATGTCACTATGCATAGTCGTCGTGCCTTTTCTAATTTTTTGTCCTCTCTTGAAGGAGAGCTGCTTAGTTTTTTGTGGGCTATTGAAAATCTATATTGTATCTTGCCTAAAAAGGTTATCTTTGAATCGACTTGCTTTGAGGCAATTGAAGCGATCTTGTGCTCATTTAAGTTCCCATGGCATCGTATAATGTTACTTGAAATCATAGAATGGCTCAAGAGATTGGAGTTTTGGTGTTTCAGTCACATAGTGAGTGGATGCAACAAGGTAGCTAGAGCTATAGCTTCAAATGTTACCCGGGAGAACCGATTCCAATCCTACATTGTTGTTGGTGGTCCTACTTGGTTAAGTGAGATGCTGGATACTGAGGCTCAGAATTTAATGTGAAAGCCAGGGACCAAGATCACTCCTGGAAGTATGGCTTAGTGGAAAGCCTGGGTGTGAGGTCTTTATTCGCTCTGTTTAGATCGTATAGTTTTTGATTCTATGTAGCATCACTGTTTTGCTACAAGTTAGATGCTCCTCTGTTTTTGGTGTTCTTGGACACCTATTGGTTTTCCTCTCTATCATCTTAAACCTTTTGTAGTCGTTTTAATCAGTGTTAAAAAAAAAAAAAAAAAAATCTTACCAACTTTAAAATTCNCCAACTTTAAAATTCCAAAATGTAACCAAGAAGCTAGATTAACAAAGGGAGAGCATTAATTCTTAAGTCATTTAGATGCACAATACACAAACCAAAATGAAATTTAGGATCAATGTTTTATACTCAACCATCACTCGTCATTGCTTACAGAATCTACATTTTTTTTAATACTAAAAATGGAATTACCACATCTTTTAATGTTATGAAAATAAATTCATAACCATAACATTTACATACAAAGATGAGATTCTGAAAGGATAAAGTTATGTAGAAGAGGAAATAGTTGCAAAACACCAAACATAGAAATTTGTTATAATACTAACATAGAGAGAAAGCTTCAAAAAAACATTTCTAAACGTTAACTAATCATCACCGTCACTCGAGGACGACCCATCATCTTCATCATCACTTTCCTCATCATCCCCATGCTCATCATCAGAAGATCCTTCATCCCAGAGATGAAGGCGACGTCGCTTCCTAGATAGTCCTGAAGAACAATCACTTGAATCAGATTCATCACCCGAGAGTTCAGCAGAGCCACAGTTGACTTTGAAACCGTGGTAAGAACCACAACTATTTGAACTCTCATCATCATCATCTCTAGCAGGACGATAAGGTCCAACATCAGGACCATCATCTTCTGGATCTTCTTCAGGTTGACACTCATCAAACTCATGATAATCTGGATCATATTGATTATCAGAACCAGAGCTATGATCACAATCATCTCCTGAATCATCCATTGGATTATCTGGGACAAAGAGTGCGTCCTCTGGATCAGAACCAGAATCATATGGATACTGATGCAGCACAGCTGGTGCTAGAAGCTGGATTGGAGCTCAGCTCAAGTGACGATGAAATGGAAGATGAAGAGAAGTCAGGTTCAAGTTAGGAACCACTCGAGTTGCCCAAGGGTCCAATGAAAAGATCACAAACCCGGAGACTTGAAGAGAGACTTCATCCTTTGGTTATCACCAAGCCAAATTCGATGGAAGCTGGTTTAGATCAACAAATTTATCAGACTTTTAATTATTCTGTTTTAGCTGGTTTTAATTAAGTTGGGATTTTCAATTAGATTAGGATTTGGGTTTTAATTAATTTTGGTTTAGTCTTGGGTTAGGTTAGTCGAAATTCCTTAACCAATTTAGGTTAAAATTTCGACATAGGGTTTAGTTTTTATGTTTAAATACTTTCTTTCTAAAGACTTTGTAAACAACGCTTCTTTTATCAAAAACCTTTTTAGAAACCATTGTTTCTTCTTCTCAGTGATTGAGAGCCTTTGTTCAGCATAGAACAACCTTCCAACTACAGAGTTCATTCTCTCATAGTTGTTTCTTTGAGATCCTTAAAGGAGTTCAGTCATCCTGATCCAAAGATAACCCTATCCATCGATTTNCTTCCACCTAAAATCGGCCATCTCTTCATTCCATCTTTTTCAAACACAATCAGAAAAGAAAAACAAATAAAAGTCTATTGATCTCTGATTTCCAGCAACAAAAGGGACTAAAAACCTCCCAGATCTAAGCGGAAACGCATCAGATACTCTGGTGAATGTGGAGGAGAATGTGATAAAGAATCTGGAGAAGAGTTATAAGAGTCATCAATATCACTGGCCATTGAGGAACTTCCATCTGAGGAGCTTGAAGAACCTCTGCTAGCACCATTGTTAGCATTAATTACAAGCATGAATGAAACCAAAATTCACATTTAAAAAATGAGAAAGATATAAAACAGAACAATGACATTAATCAAAATATCAATCAACACATAAACGATCTCACTATAGATGAAATCGAAAAATAATCTCCATCTTATAACCAAACCAAATACATATTTAATCCTACTATTATAAATGTCAGAAGCAAAACAAAGAGAAACAACTTTAATCAAACTGTCTATACATGCAACAATGTACACGAGTGTAAGACACAACTAAACTAACCAGGAGACGAGAACGGACTGAAGCCAACCGCAATTCCAGTTAGTGAGATTCCGGAAGAGACCATTCCTTCCAAAGAAACATGAACAATATAAGCAAACTAAAAACAGGAACTTGAACAGTTACAATCGGTTCAAATGCCAAAAAAACATTACTGAACAAAGACCCTTTCGGAATGAACACGACAAAAAGACAGAACATAAACAACAATATCATCATTGTTGTTTCTTTTAGGGTTTCGTCTTTCCTGTTCAAGTGAAGAAGAAGAAGTTCGAAAATGTATAGACACGGCAAAACAGAGTTCAAAAGCATCACATATCAGTTGATATGGGCCTTATTTACGTAATTCATGAAATAGGCCCAACAATTAAACCCATATCTTCTCAACTAATATCGACATAAGTCAGCTAAGTTTATCATCACAAGGCCCAACAATCAAAACCATATATATGATTAGGATTAAATGTGCTATATTTTTAAATATAACACATGCATAACATTACGTTAAGACCCACCAAGGTTATATATATGGTTTTTTCTTTACAATACGTTATATTCTTTACAATACAACTAAATATTAAAATTGTGTCGTAAACAATATTTTAAGTTTTTCTACATGTTTGTTGGAATTATGTGATCATATATAATTGTTTAAAGAGCATAAATCATAATTATGTTTAGATTGTTTATATTCAATCAATCGGCATCGATAATTTTTTAAAGAGCACAAATCTTCTTATAATAAACCTAAAATCAGAAAGCATAGTTTTGAAAATTATACAACCATAATTAAACAATAAAAATTTTGACGATTATTACTAATTAATCATCTTCATGTTTATGTACGAAATACTTTCTTTGGCGGATAGTCAATACTTCCATCGGAGTCGAACTTCTCCTCTTGATTCGTTGAGTACTTCGTTGTTTGACTCCCAAACTTAGGATAATCTTGATTGTCATAGGTGTCATCATCCGACGGAAATAACTCTTTGGTCGGAGACTCCCTAAAAATCTGTTCTTCACTTAAACCACGAATGGAGTTAGAAACCCTCTTGGTCTTTTTTTCATTCACCAAGTCTTTACCCGACCTGGTATTTATTGTTGAGTCGACGTTATCCTTGTCCAACTCAATCTTGTTATTCTTTTTGACATCATTTTTAAGCAGGTTTTTATGTAGCGGAGACATTTCGGATGTTACTTCATCCACAACATCTTGTATGGCAAAAATATTTAACACGCGTTAAGTAACAACAAAATAATGAAAATATAAAGTTTTTTATATTGTAGAGTTTGGAATCCATTAAAATAATGGTTTAGATCTATAATTTTTGATTAGATAGTCCTGCAAATACCATCATTGTTTAGAAGAAACTAAAAAGATCCTTGGTTTCTTATTAGTTGACCAAACAAAGCACCTACAACACCTAAAAACTGACAAAGAACATATTAATATTTTATTTGCATGCTGAAAAGATCTTTCAAAGATATGCTTTACTGATCGCAATGTCATTTCATATTGCACGTCGGCTTTACGTGCAATATTAAACAAAACCAAAGTTTATCCTTGTATTTTATATTTTCTTGATTGTTTATTTGATCATAGATTGAATTTAAAAAACAATTTAATATAAGTAATATTAGAACCACAATATCATCGTAATCTTTTTGCATATATTATAACTAGTAATATAAACAAACGTAAAAATAATTTAGATGCCTCATTTATACGACAAATTGATAAGAATAATATGCAATATACAAAACACTTAAAATAAACAGTTGGTTATACAATATAATATTTATGATATCGCTATTGTTATATATCAATGCACATAAACATGTATAAATGATATTTATATATCATTATGTATAGTTTAAATTATACATATATGATTATTTAGCACATATGATTATAAAGCATTACCACGAGTGTTGATCTTCTTAGAGATATCTTGGGTGACGGAGAATGAATTCAAATCAGAATCACCTAAGTAATGAAAGATAGAAGAACATATTAATTTCCTTCTTTTTTGCCTTATAAAAATACTTGGAAGGAAAACACTAAAATGCATCAAAATGTATAGTTCAGGTTACACATGTTACCGGAGTTTCATTGGTGTTAGGAAGTTCTCCTGTAATAGAGACCAAGTTGACGTCGGACATGGCTGTTAATAAAACGATCGTCATATTCAAAACACAAAAGAACTAAACAGTCAAAACACAATGAAGCAGGTGTTGGTATTATAGATATAAAAATCATATATTTACACCGGATGAAAGATCATGACCTGAAAGATGATGTGTACCCGAGAGAGATCTTGGTTTCACTTGAGTAATACTTGTGATTCTTTTCCGAGATTCACAAAGTTGAATATGTAACGAAATGGATAAAGAACAAATATATACTAATAACTAAAATGGGCCATAGTGTGTAAGGTCAATTGTTTACAATTGAAGATGGGCCTCTATAAAACAATACTTTAGTAATACTACAAACCGAATAGTTAAAATTTTGATCAGGTTACAATCTTTTGTTGAAAATGGTTTGTCAATGTGCCAAATACTTACATTGTGTAATCTACAAAACTCAGAACAAAATTCGAATACGTTATAAAAATGAGTGGTTAGTTAGCAAATGATATTGAATCGTAAGTACGGTGTCCTTGTAAATTACCTAATCCCGGTTACACGATGGAAGAGGAAACATGAACTTATCTTTGCCTATTCAAATGTATTTGTTAAGAGAACCATGAGGGTACTCATATATATATATATATATATATATATATATATATATATGTGCANAATTAAAACTTGGTGATCAAGCGTTCCCCGATATGGCAAATAATTAATCTAATGATCGTCTAAGATAAATGTTTAGAAACTAATGATAACGTTTTCGAGTATATTTCGGCCAAGATTTACGCACTTTACAAAAAATTCAAATTTAATTAGCATTGACAAAAATACGTTAATGGAGAGTTGAAATATACAATAATTATAGAAATTTGTCATTATATACAAAAATTTCAAATATAAATTAATGTGTTATGTTTGAAATTAAAAATATAAGATTCTTATTATTAATGGCATTTCCAATAAAGGGAATTAAAACAGGAATGGTATACACAAAGAATTACATATGTTTTTACTACCATTTGTAGGTGTTTAATACCTCTATATTATGCCAAAAAATCCCATAATTTTAAACAATTATGCAAGGTTAAATTTGGCAGTAATCATATGCACACAATTTTAAAAATTCTAAACCCTAAACACTAAACCCTAAACCCTAAACCTTATACCCTAAACCATAGACCATAAACAACCCTAAACCCCAAAGCCTAAATTTTTAAAAATTTACGTGTCACATTTACGTGTTGCAATGCAATGAAAATATAAATAATGGTAACTACAACTAACCATAACATTACATGAAATGATATCATCTTACTTACTTGACAGACGATAAAATAACAATACAATTCTTTTTTACTTCGAATGGATTATCAAACGGGTTTTGAGAAGTTGTGTTGGTTATACAATGTAGATTATGTAATTTCTCTATTTCGTTGCCAAACATTATATTATACAATCTCATATAATGGAGATGATGTAATTTGTATGGGTATAATGTAGAATATATTGGTATTGGTCTGCATGACATAATATTAAAATAGAATTCATCAGTTTATTGCCAAACATTATATTATACAATCTCATGTAATGGAGATGATGTAATTTGTATGGGTATAATGTATAATATATTGGTATTGGTCTGCTTGACATAATATTAAAATAGAATTTATCAGTTCGTTGCCAAACATTATATTATACAATCTCAGTTAATGAATTATAAATTGTATTGGTGTAGTGTATGACTACAATAATAACTCGGCATATTGTTTGGCAACATGTGTTACTTGGTTCATGTTTAACTCGATATTAAATACCTAGATTAAAGGAGTTACACATGTTGCCAAACAATATACAAAATCTCGTCGACCAATGAAATTACAACAATTAATCTGAAACTTCACCTATGATCGACACCTAAGCAAAAACCATTAAATTATACTTTCTTTTAATATTAAGAAGGATTAAATTAATAATAGTTTAATCCTTTAATTTGGCTTTGCAACATTAAGTCAAATTATTAATTGAGTTTTGTTACATAACAAATGAATTATGTTATAATTAAAATGATGGGATGAGTTACCATCATGGCATTGGACGTGGGAGTGAGTTAAACATGGTCAACTCCATCTTATGCTCCATTATAGTTATGCTCCACTTTATGCTCATACATGAAGCTAATTAGTTATGGAGTGATTGGCTATATAAGTAAGTCATTTGTTTTCTCATTCAAGGATAGATCATTTCATCTAAAAAAAAAAAAAAAAAAAAATTTTTCACATATTTATTTTATCTTTGTTTCATTGAGAGTACAACACAAAATGATGGTTCGTTAGCTTTTTTTCCGAGTTGCGGAATAGTCGATGGTACGGTTGTATCATGGGATTCTTGATTGCATAAGACCGTCACACTACGGGCAATAAAAGAATTAATGAAAGAGTGTCTCGCCTCCGCACAAACCGTTATTCCCATTCGTGTAGATTTAATAATATATATATATATATATATATATACTTATATATGTTCTTGTCATTATCAACATTATTAAATCAGTTTACCATATCGTAGAAATCATGTTCCTACATAAACATCATTAAACACCCTTTTTCTCAGCTCACGAAACTCCTACCAGAGTCGCTATCACTTTCTTCTATGAGCTTTTACCATTCTAAAATCTACTAAATTTTGAAATACTTAAAAAAAAAGAGGTAACACTTACGGGGGATTTTTTTTCAGTTCGTCTATTGTATAGGTAGTTCACGCTGTTTTAACTTAAATATAGCTGCATTGACCTCATTGATGGTCGTAACTAGCCATATTAAAGTTCAAACTTGCAAATCGATCGTATTTTGAGGCATAAGTTTAGAGACATAATTGTTACAAAAATCTTGAAGTCTTACATAAAACACTATCACTCTTAAACACTGGCCCTCTTACATTTCATTATGTGATAAGAAATGAAAGAAATACATAATATGGTAAAGTAAATAAATATTAGTTAAAATATCAGCCTAAAGAATTACACACCAATAATATATATGAAAACAACAACAATGGATGATCTCAAGTAAAAGTATCTTCTAAACCGTCTTCAAATGATCAGAACCAATGGCTATTGTTGAGGTGGTTTTTGAATGAGTTTAAGAACTCAATATGACACAAGGAGATTGAAGATGCAGAAGTGCTTGTAGCAGTTCTAATATGCGACAATAAATGTTGTAGCAATTTTGGTAATGAGCTGGACGTGTGACTTGAAGGCTTAAGGGTTGAGCTGGATGAATGTGCTGACGTGGACAGAGCTTAGAGAGCAAGAAAAGAAGGATGTACTCGAAGATTTGCTGAGGAAAGTGATAATCATAAAGGGGAATATTTCCTATATTCATGTTAGAGAATATAGGAAATATGTGTCAAGAGAAAATATGGAAAACATCCTTTTCTTGAAGATGAAGTTGAAATCTACAAGTATAAGTAGATGTTATTGTGTTGTGTATTAAGCACCACCTTAAGGGTTTTGGGATTTCTTGTATGGGAATACAAAATATAAGGGCTAAGGGTTTTTGAGGGGTTCTTGAATCTTGTATTCGATCCTTGGACGTGTGAGGCTAGTGATATTCAGTTAAAAATTTACTTGTAAGTTATTTTTGAAAGAGTTCTAGTATATACACATTTCTTTGTAGAGAAATTCCTTCTGTTGCAGTTCGTGCAGTACTACAAGCGCAATCCCTGTCGCAGATCTCGTATTACATCCTAACTTTTCACTTTCAATTGGTATCAGAGCGGGTCACCTAAGTTGTTGGTGGAGATCTCGAGGATGGAGGATATAGTACGAGAGGTTATGTCGCTATCTAAGGTCTTTATGCTTGATCCTGAACATTATGGTCATTGGAAAGTGAATATGAAGGCAATTCTACAAGGTATTGATATAGATGCTTGGACTGCAATTGAAGATGGCTATGAAGTTCCCAAAACAGTAGACAAAGATGGTGTTGTGGTCATGAAACCGAAATCTAAGTGGACAAAGCACGAGAAAGAGATGTCAAGGTATAACGCAAAAGCATTATCCACTATTTTTACTTCGGTGTACAAGAAGCAATTTGAATTGATTCAAGGATGTGAGACAGCAAAAGAGGCGTGGGATATACTACATACTCACTTTGAAGGAACTAAGAAGGTGAAGAGTACACGAATGGACCTTCTTGCGACAAGATTCGAGAACCTGAGGATGGGAGAACACGAGTCTGTATCAGATTTTAGTTCTCGAATAAGTGCACTAGCTCAAGAAGCTGTCACACTCAAAGAGAAGTTCAAAGACAAGAAGGTGGTGAAGAAGTTTTTAAGATGTCTGTCAGCAAGATATACAGCTTATAAGGCAGCAAGATGAGTATCTCTTGACATAGATGAGATTAGCTTCGATGAAGTAGTAGGTACGTTGAAAACCCATTAAATAGAACTCAACGGTATGGAGAAACATGATGAAGTGATATTGGCATATGTTAAGAGAATAAACCAAAAAACATAAGGTGAAGAAGACGTGAGCCAATTGGTTCGTCTAATTCAGCCAGTACTACAGGGAGTAGTACAACAGCCAGTAAAGGAGATTTTTGGTGAGATAAAAAGAAATCCAGAAGCTGGAAAGTCTTGTGTTGATTCAGAGGCGCATTATCATGAGTGCAAAGGGTATGGACACTTCAAAAACAAGTGTCCAACTATCAAGAGAAGAGAAATCAAGTGCTTCAGGTGTAAAGGAATTGGACATACCCAATTGGAGTGTGTAAATGACCTGAAGCAGACAAAAGAGAGCTCCTGGAGTGAGAGTGAAGAAGATGAGGTCATTAATCTTGTGGCATTTCCTGCAATTGAAATCCATGAAGATAGAAGTGGAAAAACAAACTCTGAATCAACGTCCGTAGCAGGCAGAGAGTGGGTCAGGACAAGTAGAGAAACTGAAGACTATCATGATGTAGATGTCCATGAAGAGTTTAAGCTGATGTATGAAAACTGGAAGAAAATAAGTAAGGAGAATGTTGTTTTGACGAAGGAGAAACGATGTCTTGAAGCAATCATTGAAGCACTTCGAACGGAGCTGGAGGCTGAAAAGAAGATAAGCAATCAAAAGTCTGAGTCTGATAAAGTGAAACAAGCACTTGCTACAAAGGCAAATGTGCTTACGAAAGAAGTACAGGCGAAGAAAAAGATATCTCAAGACCTTCAAGCGAAACTTGATCATCAATACAAGAGCATCAGAATGCTTACATGATCACAACAACTTGATGAGCTACTGAGTTTTGGCAGAATAGAGAAAAATATCGGAGGACTGGGGTATAATGGGTGTGGTGGATCAGAGTTAGGACCAATCAAGTTTGTGCCCAGCAAATCAGCTGCGACAGAGATGAAGAATCGAATAACTGAGCAAGGATTGGGGTACAACAAGTTCAGGAAGGCTGAAGCATATCCAATCAAATCCAATTCCGGGAAGATGCTACATAAACAAGGTGAAGATAGTACAACCAGAGGATCAGAATGCTACTTTTGCGGCAGAAATGGACACTTCAAAGTGAACTGTTACAGATATCGAGAAAGAGTAAAGCATATTCCGCATCAAGGAAAATATTAGTGGAATGGTTCTCAAAATCAGGTATGGATGAAGAAATCAGATCTGCAGCAAAATATCTCAAAGAGTAATTCGCAGCTTGTGCCAAGAAGTGTATCACATTGTGCATCAAATCTGGAAATGTGCTACAGTAAGTCTGGAAAGCATGTACTACAGGGGATTATCATCGAGGAGCTCAAGGCTTCAGATTCAGTCAAAGAGATCGTCAACCTCAGTTTGCAAGACGGAGATGCTTCTCCAATTAGCTTTGACCATGTTGTGAACTCAAGCAAGGAAGAGCGACTTATAAGTGTTGAGTTCACAAACATGGTCAAAGTGGGAGAGAAAGATTGGAGAAGGTTGATGACATTAAATTAAGGGAGAGATTTTGTGTCAATCCAAAGGAAGTAGTATGCTGATGAGTGATTAAATGCTCGAGTTCTTAAACTCAGTTATCAAGAGAGAGAATGTTAGTATTGTGCTAACGGGTTTGAGAAGGTGCTGCAACAGGACATGGCTGTTGCAAGAAACTGCAGAAACAAAACATGCTACAACTTGTTTAACAAGAAGATAGCAGCACATGTTTCAGACAGAGACAGTAACAACACGCGGTACAGAAGCGAGAGAGAGCATCAAACGTGATTCAAGATACTGCTTTAGAACATATATGTATGCTCAAAGAGTACTGCTGTAGGAGCTGAGTTCCAAACTTAAAAGCCAAAAACACTACCAAACGTAATACGATAGCCAAAAACACGAAAAACGTAAAAAGTTCGAAAAACTAAAACTCAAAAGCCAAAAACACTACCAAACTAACTAGAAAGATAAACAAAACTACCTAGTGGGCTGCCTCCCACTCAGCGCTTGGTTAAAGTCACGAGCCTGACTATGGCTACTGGTGTTTAATCATAAGAATTAAAAGGTTGAGCCAATGCACCTTTAGTCCTTCTCCTATCAGTGCAAGAAACAACATGTGCAAGATAATACATTGTTTTCCATGGCAACAAGACACGATTCTCTTCAAATAAAGTCACTACCAGCGTAGCATATAACTTTAAATATTCTTTGATTACTAGATGCTCATGGCGATCAAATGCATTAAGTGGAAAGACAAAGTCAACTGCAGGTTCAAACGAATTTAAGACATAATATTCAACTTCATCTCTATCAATCATGTATAGCACAATATTCTCATCTCTCAAGTCCATCTCAACCTCAGAATTTTCTATCTCATTCAAAATCTTATCAACATCAAGCACATCTTCAAGGTAAAATTTTTCAAGAAGAGATCTAGATATTTCAGGCATAGAAAAGTCAAACTCAAGATCATGATCATTCAAAGAACACA
>OVAN01002714.1:0-32082 GCA_900406275.1 Anastatica hierochuntica
AATAGCCATGGGTTCGGGGTCGATCTAGAGATGTAATGGACTTTGCTAAGGATATATTAGAGGATTGAAGCTATTCCTAGGCCAAGGATCCCTCCTTAGTCGATCTACCCACTCTCATGGCGAAGATCTATTCACCCATACACATTACAAGGCTCANGATAGTGTTCCTCTAGCCCTTCTAGCCATCTAGCACCTAGGTAACATCCACTCTCATGGGCCCAAGTGAAAGACATAAATCTTATTCTCTCAATCATTTCATCGAACATTTTCTAGGCATCAATAAGCAAGCAATGAACTTTGAAGAACTAGACAAGATATAGTAGGAATCTATGCCAAAATCTAGCCTAATCATCCATCACAACCCTAGATCTAACCCTAGCCTACTACATCTCAAGATCCAAGAAGGATCTACTCACTAAGAGTCACGGAAATCTAAAGACATAGATTGGGTCTTTGAGCTCCCATGTTCTTAGAAATAGATATAAAAGAAAGAGATGAAGAGAAGAGATCCAAATCCACTCAAAGTATTAATAGTAGTTATTAAAAGAGTTTGATATTAAAGATATTGCAAAAACTTAGAAGAAAAACAAAGATATGTTCTTGGTTCACATAAGAGGGTATTTATACTAAAGAGGGGAAGTGTGGGTGCCTTAGAAGCACTTTTTCACATCAAAGTGCCCTGCCGTCGCCCAAAAGTAGGCTATTGTCGACCTCCAGGTCGACAACAACTTACTTTGGGCAGCAGGGCTCCCAACTGAGGCAGCTGTCGACCCAAAGTGCCCTGCTGCAGCTTGTGGCCTCTTCTTCCATCCTTTGATTACTACAATTGTTTCCATCTTCTCCCATAGCATTTGGCTCCTCTTTTCTTTGATTCCTTAGCTCCAAATCCACCTTGAATACATCTCTAGAGCCTCCATGAATCCATCCCAAAGTTGCTCCTACAAGTACAAGGAAATGACATGCAAATGCAATATGATCTTAAACTAGACTCTAGACTCAAACTCAAACTCAAACTCATGGATTGTAATACTTATATGCAATATATACAACCTAAATGTGGATGAAACTAAGCTAAAATGAACCAAAATATGCAAGAAAATATGTACACATCAACACCCCCGGACTTGCTCTATGCTTGTCCTCAAGCAAACAACAAAGACCAAACCCGGAAATGAGGTTTGCAAGTGGGAACTCAAAACCAAGATAAGAAAAGTAATGTCTTATGCCCAATGTCCTCAAAACAAGCAAAATGGTGCAAAGATCATCTAAGAGTCTATGTACTTCTCCATGATCATCACAAAACCAACTCTTAAAATCTAAGCTAAGCATCCATAAACTATCTCATTGCCAATTCCTTTTTACATTAAATTAAGCTTAGGCGTGAGTTCTTTACCTATGAGTAATGCATCTCATCCATTTGGTTTGTAGTTCAAAGAAGGGGTTGATGTAAAGAAGTGTAAAAAGAAGAGGGTTCACTCAATTTGAAGTGGTTTCTCTCAAAAAAAGTAGTGCAAGACAATAGACAAAAACAAGGTGGTAGCCGAACAATTTACGCATACAAAGAATTTACTTTCTCTAATTGTTCTCACCCCCATTGCTTCCTAAGTATCTAGACACTTACTTGATATACTTCCTATCCTAGAACTAGAAACCATAAACTTTTATTGAACTAAACTCACTCATTCTTTTTCTTTTGTAGAAAAATAGAGATTCTCAAACTTTTAAACTTCTTAACTACTAACCTCCTTTTGATTTTAAGAGCCACTATCTAATTACTTGGATTCTTTCTTTCCTTTTTCTTTTCAAGTGTGGGCTCTCTAAACTTTTAGTTTCTAAGGTTAGAGATTAAACTTAGTACTAATCTCTAGTGTCTTTTTTTCACTTCTCTTTTCTATCTTTTTCGGTTTCCTTCTTTCTTTTTTTCTTTTTCTTATACAAACAACCTAGGATCATATATACCTGAAGAAACAATTACTTGACTCTATACACAATAATCATTCGCAAGACTTCTACAAACCCAAAACCACAAAGATTTTCCCCTCTTATGACTCTAGTTAGCCTTAAAGTGAGGCTAACTCTAAGGAAGTATCCTATTTGTCGTTAAACTTCAATTCACTCGGGATTTTGCCCGTATGTGGACTTTCCAATAGAGGCCTCACATATCGAAATAATAAGAAGTTTTGAAGGAAAGGTTTAAGGGTTTACAAGGGTTGGTCACTACTCTAAAGATGAGAGTAGTCATTCGAGCTAAGAAAGGGTGATAAAAAAATGGTTAAAACATAGCTCAAATGTAATGTTTTCCCATGGTCAAGTATAACAAAGCCCATAAGCAAGATATTAACATTCATTAAAAGTCATCTTAGATAGGAATTGACTCAAAAGATAGCTTACTTCCACATTCACAAAGTCCTTTAAGTAGTTAATTCCAATCAAGAATTTTCCTAAGATAAAAAGTGGTCTATGCAACATCTTACTTCTAGTGAGGGCATTAGTCTTTAAACAAAACTCAACTATCTATGAGGTAGTTCTATCATTGTTCCCTATGCAAAATGCAATCCTATATGTTCTTAACAAACTAAGTATTTACAAATGCATACAATCTATATGAAAAGCTCTGAAAACAAAATGATTCTTTTTTTGATTTTTTCGAAAATTTTCAAATTGTTTTGGTTTTTTCACAAATCATAAGTATATACAATGCATGACTCAATATGTGAAGAGAAAATAAAATATCAAAACTCAAAACGATATTAGTACTAAGCCCCTCCCCCGGACTTAAACTTCACCATCTCGATGAATTTTAAACCATGAGAGTGACCTTTAAAAACACACACCAAAATGAAAATATGCAATGGTATTTACAAAGGATTGTAGGCGTACCTTGTGATAACTCATATGTATGAGTGTCTAGTGGAATCTATGAATGGCTCTTGGTATGAGGTCCTTGATGGTATCATTCTTTGCTCCGTCCATGTTGGGTAAGATAGTCTCATAGCTTGTTGTGGTGGTGATATTCGTTTGGATCCTACACTAAAAAATGTAGCAAAGTGAGTTTTAAAAATTAAAGACCATAATGAGAAAGCAAAAGGGTTTAGCTTTGAATTGGAATTATCAATTAAGCACAAACATTTCCATTATCCAATTCTTAGCAACTATCCCAAGCTAACTCATTGACCCAAATGCAGCATACTTAGTTAGAACCAAAATGCCATCATATTATGCAATGAAATTTTCAGCCATTAAGGTCAAAACATGCACTTGACTTTTCACTTCTCAAACTAATGGCTTTTGCTCAAATGCTTTCTAGACTACCAAGTTCAAAATCCAAATGATACCTTTTAAAGAAAAAAATCTAAATTTAGACATGATGTGCACTTAATAAAATATGCATGAATTCATAGCTCATGGATTAGACTCAAAGTAGTAAGTATAAACATGTTCAACAAACCAAGCATTCAAACAATCATCTCAAGTTAAGCTATGAAAGAAATAAAAATCAACTTTCTATGTATAGGAACATAGAAATCGACATTTTTAGGTGTCTTGAACACCTCAATAATTTTCCTAAATTAAGAAAGTGATAAAAGGTTCTAACCATATCTAACACTCGTAACCATTATGAACCAACAAGTTCAAGTTTCCCCAAAATTGAAAATTCAAGTATTATTCACTTCAAGAACACAACTTTAGATTCATGCATTTCCAAGTGTTTCTAAGCAAATGTATCTCATGAAACTTTCATAGCCAAGATTTCTCTAGTCTAGGATCCCATTAAACATCATTATCTCCTTACTCACTCAAAAATCAAAAATTTCAAAGAGAATAAAGGAAGTTTTAGAAATTTTCTTACCTTGTTCTTGATGTTTTGAAGAGAATGGGATGAAGAGAGAACCTTGAAATGAATTTAGAAAAATTAAAACCAAAGTTTTTCAACACAAATATCTCTTGAAAATACAAAGCTTCTTCCTTCCTTTCTTGGTTTGAAAATGACGAAAATAAGAGGAAGAAGAGAGAGAAAAGTGCTTTATTAAAGTTGTGGATAAGAGAAAATAGTACAAAACATATTTAAAAGGTGGTCCCCAAGTTTCCAAAAATTCAAGTTTCAAGGGGACATTTGCAAAGAGGTCCAAAATTGAATTTTCTTTCAAATTGTTGGGAAAACTTATCTCTTGAACTTGCAAAATCTTGTACCAAAGGTTTTTAAATGGATCAAAAGGAGCTAAGTTTCCTTACATCAAACTATTGCAAAATCACTCTTGAAATTCTTTTAAAGTGGTGAAATGCAAGTGAATTGCTTAAATTCAAGAGAATTTACCTTAGCCAAAAGAATACTCTTAAAATCAAGTCATGGTGACTTGTTGGAGATGTCCATCCGTTACTCCATTTTGGCTTTGATCCTTGTTTTGATTGGTTTTTCCTTGGCACCTAAGCTTAAGCAAAAATATGTCTTTGGAACAAGGTTATCCCAAGCCATATCATCTTTATTGAATTGAAAAGCTTGAAAATTAAAGACTTGAAACGAAATATTTTCAAAGGATATGCATGAGATTGCCTCTCAAGTGCGCTTGTTTAAGATCTTTAGCTTGACCATTCTTCTTTCCTTTTAGTTGGTAAGATTAAGGATCACCTCTTCTTGGTTAGGTTCTCTTGGTGACTTCCACATCGCCCATTTCTTGATTTTGTTGAAGTTTTTCATTCTTTTACCCTTGTAGAAATGGGGGCTGTAACTATCCATGGGGGTTGACCCTTGAGTGGTTGGTTCATCCTTTACCATGCCCAAGTCTTCGTGGGACACATCGCCCTTGGGGTCTTCCTTATAAAACAAATCCCAAACTCCATCCTTCCCCAAACTCTCATAGACTTTTTTTTCTCGAATTATACCATTTTTCTTTGGTTCCCTTTGGTAAATCGTACCAAAAAAAGCATTGTCTCTCTTGGTTTTAAGCACTGAGTAGGAGACTCCTTCATCGACTCTTTTAAAAATAAGCTCTCTAGTGTCAAAATCTATTAAGGCTTCGGTAGTTATGAGGAATGACGTTCCTAAGATCAATGGGAATTTGGCTTGGTTGGACTTAGTCTCCACAACCACGAAGTCACACTTAACAAGTGTGTTGTTGACCCTTAGCACAATGTTTTCTAGTCTTCCCATAGGAGTCTTTTTAGATACATCTCCCAGTAAGATGGGATTCGTTCCTCCCTTGATCTTGTATTGAAATCCAAGTTCTTTCACACGGTCTAGTGAGATTACATTCAAACTAGCATCGGTATCCGCCAAAGCATCCTCAAGATCGTAATCCTTAAGAGCACATGGAATTATAAACTTTCCCTCATCATTGCTCTTCTATATAGTCTTTTCAATAGCTCTAGTTGTCAGGATACCATTGTCCCTCATGATCTTCTCAACTTTGTCTCTTTGGGAAATGGCTTTTTCTAGCTTCTTCTTGACAATTTCACTTGTCTTTGCTTCCTCTTCCCATTCCTTGGGAATGTCCAAAAGACCTTTCTTCTTGATTTTTTTGTAATGCAACTCAAGGATTTGCTTCTTGAAGCGGTTAGGGTATGGGAGTGTGGACTTAAGAACCGAAAGACTCAAAATGAAAAAGTCTTCCTCACTCGCCTCTTCTCCTCAAGGCATATACCTAGGAATCTTTTCTTTTTCATAGATTTCTTTTTCCTTGAGACATTGAGTTTCTCTTCTTCTTTGAAGCTTTCATGTTCCTTAGCTTCCTTGACCAATTCTTCCTTAGTAGCCTCATCAACAATAAAAGGTTCTTCCTCTTCTTTCTCAATCTTGACATCTCCCTTAGGCAAAGGAGTCTCCTTCATCTCAAGCTCCTTTCCAATTTAAGCACTTTTCTCTTCAATTTCAAGGTCAAATCCGGCATGACCTTCCTTAACAATCGGGTTTCCAACTAATTCCACATTCAAGCAATCAACAATCTCATCAAGGGGATTCAAAAATAGATTTTCAAAATCATCAATAATTTTATCCTCTTCAAGAGTAAAGATAATATCGTCCCATGGTTGAGGAGTGTTGTTGATTTCTTCTAAGAAAGCGTTACAAAAATCCTTGATAGGAACTCCTTTCTCTTTAGGTACTCTTTTTCCCTTACGATCCGAGATAACTTGTTGGAGTTGGGAATCTATTACCTTAACATGTGAAGCAAGAGCTTCATGCTTGATGTTCATGTCTCGATATATAGACTCTATTATCACATTCATCTCCCCAAAATTCTTGTTGAGCTCGGCCTTGGTCTCATTTTTTTCCTTCCAGTAGCTTCTTAAGCATATCATGATTCTTTTCTTCTTTAGTAGGATCGGTTTGTTGTTGAGGCTTTTGGTAGTAGCCTTGCTTAGGTTGGTATTGGTACCCTTGTTGGTTAGTCTTGGGAGGATAGACTTGATCTTGTGGATTCTCCACATTAGTGCTTCAGTAGGATAGGTTGTTGTTGTTGAAAGGCTTGTATCCTTGGTTGAATGGTTTTTGATAGTACCCTCCTTGGATGTAGCTCACTTCTTCTTCGTTTTCACTCTCTTGTCCTTCGACTTCGGTATTCGCAAAGTGAACATTTCTTCTCATTTGTTGAATGAGCCTATCATCCTTATCACTAAGCTCCTTGATCTTGTCTTCCTTAGATCTCGTACTTTTCACCGTTCTATCATAATCACCCCCATCGCAATTGTCGCTTTGGGCAAGATTTTCTATGAGTTTCTCTCCTTGATTGGCGGAAAGACTAGCAAAGCTTCCCATGGTGGCGGTGTTCAAATCCAAGCGGTAGTTCTCATGGATACCTCTATGGAAGATTTGAAGTAGGTTCCCTTGGTGATACCGTGGTGAGGATAACTCATTATGTATCCATTGAAGCGGTCCCAAGCTTCATAAATAGATTCCATTCCTCCTTGTTTGAAGGTAGAGATCTCGTTTCTTATCTTTGTCGTCCTTTGAGGTGAGAAGAACTTAGCCAAGAACCTCTTTTTGCATTCATCCCATGTTGTGATAGAAGATTTCACAACGCTTTTTTTCCCATTGAGATGCTTTGTCTCCTAAAGAGAATGGAAATAAAATCAATTTGATGATTTCCTCCATCACTCCATTAATCTTTACCATCCTGGTTAACCTTTCAAAGTTGTCCAAGTCTTCTAGAGGGTTTTCCAACGCAAAACCAAAGAATCTAACGTTTTGCACCATATTGATCAAGCTTGATTTGATCTCAAAGTTGTTGTTGCAGATTGGTGGGTGTTTTATACCCATCCTTTCGCCATTAGTGAATGGCTCATCACCTTCTCCAATCCTTGGTTCTTCTCTAGGGAGATGGATTGGGCGGTTCCCTCGGTCCTCTTGACCAACGAAATTCCCATGATTTGGAGGGGGAAATCGCTCTTGTTGAGGGTTCTCCATAGGTGGAGGATTCTCTTCTCCAACTTCTTGATTCATGCCCGACCTTCTTAGATGGGCTTGTCTTTCTCTAGCTATTATTTGTTTTGATTGTTGTCTATCAATGAGTGTTGGGTCAATGCCAAGAAGTCTTGTATTTGGATCACTTCTTGACCTTGTTATCATGTAACTTCACAAATCAAAGAAAATCAACAAAAGAAAGTTAGAAACTTAAATGAAATAAGCAAATAAAAAGTAAATCCTAGTCCTTCAATTCTAAAAATCTCTTTGAAGATTTTAGTTGAAGCCTAATTCCCTGAAAACGGCGCCAAAAATTGGTGTGAGCTCGGGTTGATGGTCAAAGTTTATAATTTATAAACCTAAGCCTACTCGCAATCCCCCAGAGAACTGGGTCGAGTTGTAGTACTTAAGGTATCGTCCAAGGATTTAAAGGCTTGACTAGTAGAACCTCAACAAAGGGATTACACTAGATATCCTAGTCTAGGGGGTCGATTTAGATGGGGATTGTCATGGGTCTCCACTAAATCTAGCGATAAACAAGGCCAGCCATAATTTAATGCATAAATAAAAGCAATACTTAAGCAAACAATAAGTAAGAGCAAGAAAGGAGTGAACTTGGATGTAAACAATAAAAAAGATAGGATCTTGAGATAATAGTCATGGATCCCTCCTTAGTCGATCTACCCACTCTCATGGCGAAGATATATTCACCTAAACACATTACAAGACTCAACTCTTGTTTGTTGTCCATCTAAACATGTAAGTGATAGTGTTCCTCAAGTCCTTCTAGCCATCTAGCACCTAGGTAACATCCACACTCATGGGCCCAAGTGAAATACATAGATCTTGTTCTCTCAAGCATTTCATCGAACACTTTCTAGGCATCAATGAGCAAGCAATGAACTTTGAAGAACTAAACAAGATCTAATAGGAATCTATGCTAAAATCTAGCCTAATCATCCATCACAACCCTAGATCTAACCCTAACCTACTAAATCTCAAGATCCAAGAAGGATCTACTCACTAAGAATCATGGAAATCCAAAGACATAGATTAGGTCTTTGAGCTCCCATGTTCTTAGAAATAGATCTAAAAGAAAGAGATGAAGAGAAGAGATCCAAATTCATTCAAAGTATTAAAAGTAGTTATTACCTCTGTAAAAATCCTCGCCTAGAGTGATCACTTCTCCGCATATACGCTAGGCGGTGGTCATCCGATTAGTTTCCTCCGCAGTCCGATTTTTTTCAAGCATTACACTAATTAACTAATGGAGTTGGACTTTCAACTAAAATTGAATCGTAAAATCAAATGAAAATATATTATAATCACTAAAAATATATAAATTAGTTACTTTTAGACTAAAAACAAATCAAAGAATCTAAAATTCAAAATTATAAGCTTATTATATAGTTATAAAGATTAAACTAAATTAAAAATATCGAAATAATCTGAAATCTAGTCCCTGATTAATCTCCTTTTAATCTTCGATTTTCTAGTTAGGCGCTAGGCCCAGCTTCGCCGCTCGACTAGCGCCTAGCGCGTTCTAGAATCTTGGTTATTACAAGAGTTTGATCTCAAAGATATTATAAAAACTTAGAATAAAAACAAAGATATGTTCTTGGCTCACATAAGAGAGTATTTATACTAAAGAGGGAAAGTTTGGGTGCCCTAGAAGCACTTTTCACGTCAAAATGCCCTGTTGTTGCCCAAAAGTAGGCTATTGCCTACCTCCAGGTAAATGTCGACCCAAAGTGCCCTATTGTCGAACTGGCTTCTTCTTCCATTCTTTGATTGCTCCAATTGGTTCCATCTTCTCCCATAGCATTTGGCTCCTCTTTTCTTTGATTCCTTAGCTTCAAATCCACCTTGAATCACCCTCTAGAGCCTTCATGAATTCATCCTTAAGTTGTTCTTACAAATACAAGGAAATGACATGCAAATGCAATATGATCTTAAACTAGACTCTAGATTCAAACTCATGGATTCTAAGACTTATATGCAATAATACAACCTAAATGTGGATGAAACTAAGCTATAATGTACCAAAATATGCAAGAAATATGTACTCATCAATACCATAACTGAAATATCAAAAATGTGTGTCAATCTTTTGGTTTTTGTATAAAAAACGTTTTTCATTTTTTCTATAAGTTTAAGTTTATCTTAAAGTTAAGATAACCAATTATACAATTTTTGAAATTTCCAAAGAGTTTCAACCACGATATAATTAGATTAGAGATAAAAGAAATATAGTTGAACTCGCGATTAACATTCAATGCATTTAGAGCATGATTAATGCGAGTCTCTTAGCGTGGGGTTCTTAGGGTCGGTTAAAAGACGGTTTCTTAGTTTTTAACTAAAAATACTAAGAACTATCTCTTAAATTTCTTATTCAAGAGACAGCTCTTAGTTTTTTTAATTAAAAACTAAGAGATCGTCTCTTAACCGATCTTAAGAACCTCACCCTAAAAGATCCGTATTAATCATGTTCTTATAACAAACATAAGTATGTGCAACTAATATAGGAATACACAAAAAAAAATTAATATTAACGGATTCTACATTTTGACTCTAAAAGACAAGAAGCAAAAATCACTACAACCGAGACCAAGAATATTAACGCAACATTCTCTGCAATATCCATACCAGCTATCTCTCATGCTCAAGTTCATCAAGAGCTTGCGTCAAAGAATTTTTATGTAGATCATAGACAAACTATTTTAGTTGAATATTTTCTTTCTTTTTCTAATTTATTTTATATTTCCATTTTGATATAATCATGGACTCTGAAGTTTCCGAGCAGCATGTATCCGTGGAGAAAGAAGTTAACGAGCTGAAGGAGCAGCCACAACCGGAGCTAAATGAGGAGAAAGATGAAGTCAAAGATCAAATCAAGATCAATAACACTTCTTACACACTATTCTGGGCATTCTTGAGTATGCTTATTCAACTACACCGGTTGTGATTTAAGCTACTCAAACTTTCCGACAAAAGAGGTAATGTGACTTATACTCTTTTTCCCTGACTCGGTTTTGTCCCAATGGATTTTCCGAGTTGGGTTTTTAACGAAGCAATGCCACATTACTTGTGACAAAATCCCCTTGTTGGATCTTAGCCCATTTACTCATTTCCGCTTTCTTTTATCTCTTTAGTTTTTAATCCAACTTTGCATTTATTGTTTTGTGTTTTCCCCAAGTCTTGTGTATGTGCAAGATTTCTTTTTCTCCCTCCCTCCCTCCCTCCTTCCCTCCCTCTCTCTCTCTCTCTAAAATTTCGTGGCCCCTTTGTAGAAAACTCAACAAACATTTTTATCAAAACATTTCATCTCTTGTTTGTTCAACGGCGTGATGTTTCATATTCACGTTCCTTGGTTCGGCTTCGGTATGTAATATCTGTCGCAGAATTGAGTCTGAAAGTCCAAAAGTATCTCCATAACTCTTTGGAAGTTTCATTCATTCCACCCTATGTTATGTTCTTTACCCACAGCCGCACGCTCATCGGATCATGTATCGTATCCATATCATCATCACCATCTCACCAATTCATATACAAAGTCTTCTGCCCAGCAACTTAACCTTTAAGTGAGGGTATAAGATTCTGATCCAAATCCCTCAGAATCACATCAAGTGATATCAGAGCCACTTCGTCAAAAGATTGTATTGATTTCCCCCTAGAAAACTTTCTGAACATTTCTCTGCAATTTCTGCCTGTCAACTTGCGTGAATTTTCATAAATTATTGGTGATAGATAAAATTGTGAATCCAATTTCATCTGAACCTAGATTGAGTCTAGTATTTTATAAAATGGTTTTCCGTAATATTTGAACATGTTTAGATAATTTTCACGTTTTGTCCTTTCTAGACTGTTTAGATACCAAAATTTCTGATCTGAATTGTTTTCTTGTGTTTTTCTTTGTTTGGAACAAGTTTACTTGTTGTGCTTTCTAATTTTCTTGCAAGTAAAATGTCATAGACCAGCAACAACAAAACCATGATCGATACAATCACGACTAACATGAAGAAAATGATGGAAGAAGGTTTCGCAGCCTTTCGAGAAGAGATGGGCAGAACTGATTGTGTTAATCAAAATCCTCATGATCCTGCAACCGTCAATTACATAAACCAAGAGCTTAAACCAAAGCCACTAGACCACACTTTGAGATTCAATACATGGAGCAGACCACATCAAACTTCTCACACTCATAAATCAATTGATAGTTATGTTGATCATAAAACTGCTAATGATGTCCAACTATATGCGTTTTCAGGAAAAAGTAACTATCTAGAGTGGGAAAGAACCATGGATAGATAGCTACTTTACAACCGAATCCGGAAAGAGGATGGATTATTCCATGCAGTTACCACCCTCATTGGGAATGCTTTCTTGTGGTGGTTGAAAGAAGAAAAAGAACACAAACTATACAAGGAGCCAACTATCACCACTTGGGAGGAATTGAAAGTGATCTTAAGGTGTAAGTATGCACCCCAAGACTAAAGACAAAGGCATTTTCACCAACAAAGAAATCAGCAACAATAAGTGGATGAACAAAGAACAAAACCAAAAAGGAAACTCGACAAGCAAGAAGAAGCTCCAATGTTGATCACTAAACCGTCAAACGCCAATTCGATTAAGGTGATCAATCAAACCATGTTATTTCAAATATTTCTCATGACTTGATAATGCACTTCTATTGCCAAAAAGAAGCTGAAAAATGTACAGGTGAAAAGGAAAAATGTCTGGAAACGTTGATCTCGTTTAAACATCTCGAAAGCGTATGGACAAACTACACTCGAATCATGCGCGAAACCTAATCTTTTCTCAAATGAAATTGAATTTGATGTTCAACTCCAAAGCCATTAAAAATTAAAAGGAACTGAAGATGCACTTAAAAATTGGGAATCAAGGAGAAATCGCTTGGCAAAATTAGTCTTCACCAAAATCCAAAGTAATGGACCCGAGGTAAGTACCAAGACTCCAAGAATAGAATGAAACCTAACTTGTTGTCTTTGGATTTTTGTCAAAATGTTTTAAAGACCACATTGTTCGCAAAAGGAGATTCCAATGATGTAAGAATCAACATCAATAAAGGAACATTGGTTGAATTGGTGACACAACAATCAAACCGAGTAAGCTGGCCAGAAAATAGCTTTAACGTAGGAGCACTTCAGACTCATATCTCTCCAACCCAAGGGAATTAGGTCAAAAACTCAATTTTTTTGGAAACCTAACTCTTCGTAGCATCACTACATGCTAGATTTATCACCACGACATTTCAGACCTGAGAGTTACGGATTTTACAAATTGTCTGCATCTAAACGTTCACAATCTGGACATATACGAACTCGAAGGAGCATTCCGTTCAAATCAGAAGGATTCAAGGGAAGAATCGACTTGTTCCATATTCTTAATCCATCAAGGATAAACGTCAAACAAGTTTGAGGCAAAAAGCAGTTTCGAGCTGAAATATATTGATCTTACTAAACAGGTCATTATGCGCTTGCCTTGTTTAGGCACTTCCAAGTTTGAAACACTTCAATCCGACATATGGCGACCATGGAGTTTTCTAAGATACGTTTTTATGATTTTAAAGATTATTTTATCTTTGAATACACATATATGATTCATTTGCCTTTGTCAAAAGGGTCGAATACAAATTTTAGGAAAGCCGAGAAACGCTCAAGAAGAATCTACAAGCGAGAGGAGGATGGGCGACTCAAGCCACCTGATTTGGACCAAGAAAAGCATCAAGACATCAACTTTTTGTGTTGATCAAAGAAACACAACCAGATTCAAACTTCAAGCCAAATTTCGGCAAATATATTTTCAGAATAAGACTCTTATTCTATGATTTTTTCCTTTGCGTTATCTTGTCCTTTGTTTATGCAGATTTGAGGACATCAAGGGAATGGAAATCCCAGCTTATACCACGAACTTATGGGCTATTCAAGATCACCAAGATCACAAAAAACGCCTACGAACTTGACTTGCAAGGTAAGTACAACGAGACTCATATCTTCAAAGTTACTAACTTAGTTTGTTTTCTTGCAGTAGGTTCCGATTTGAAGAAAAATTCTTCTCAAATGGGAGAGAATGATGTGATCATGGACCATGAGGTTCCTGAGCAGCTTGTACCCATGGAGAAAGAAGCTAAAGAGTTGTAGAAGCTGCTTAAACCGGAGCTAAATGAGGAGAAAGACGAAGTCAATGATCAAATCAAGATCAATAACAACTCCTACACACTATTCCGGGCAGTCTTGAGTATGCTTATCCAACTACATCGGTTGTGATTTAAGCTACTCAAGCTTTTCGACAAGAGAGGTAACGTGACTTGTACTCTTTTTCCCCAACTTAGTTTTGTCCCAATGGATTTTCTTAATTGAGTTTTTAACAAGGCACGACCACCTTACTTGTGGCAAAATGCCCTTGTTGGACCTTAGCTCATTTACCCATTTCCCCCTTCTTTTATCTCTTTAGTTTTTTGTCAAACTTTACATTTATTGTTTTGAGTTTTTCCAAAGTCTCGTGCATGTACAAGAATTTATTATTTCATACACTCTCTAGCTCTCTCAGTCTTTCTCTTTTCTCTTTAAAATTTTGTGGCACTTTTGTAGAAAACTCAACAAACATTTCAATCAAAACATTTCCTCTCTTGTTTGTTCAACAGCGTGATGTGTCATATTCACATTCTTTGGTTCGACTTCGATGTGTAATATTTGTTGCAGAATTGAGTCTAAAAGTCCAAATGTATCTCCATAACTCTTTGGAAGTTTCATTCATTACACCCTATGTTATGTTCCTTACCCACAACCGCACGCTCATCCGATCATGTATCGCATCCATATCATCATCCGATCATCACCATCTCGCCAATTCATATATAAAGTCTTCCACCCATAAACTTAATCTTTAAATGACGAAATGACGGTATAGGAGACTGATCCTAATCCCCCAGGATCACATCACATTTTTGTCTCCGTATGTTTATTTTTCTTTTGTATCCATAAGATTCTTAAATGATTTTATGTGACACAAAAATATTGAAATGTTTTTCTTTTCATCTAACTTTGAGAAGATCAAAAATTTCTAAATTTGAAATCTTTCGATATTTTATCTTTTAAATCCAAATTAATTAGAAAAGCAAAATTTGACTTCAATCTATTGAATTCTCGTTTTCAATATCCTTGTCTTTTTCTTTTCTTTTTTTTCAAAATCTCCGTGTTCTTTTCACTTATTTTTCTTTAGATTCATACTTATGTTTTAATATTATAATCAATTATATAATTTGTGCAATTTTCAAAGAATACAAATAACACAGTAATTAAATTAGATAAAGTAAAGTACAAGTGGACTCATCATTACCATTTGATGCATGCATAACTTTATTAAAATCACAACTGAAATAGTTTTTCTAATTTTTTTAAAAAAATTTGACAATACGATTGTAAAATTGTTTTTGATATTTTTAATGTTTACTACCCTTCCTATAACTAATTTAATTAATTGTATACTTTTTCTTTTTTATTCATTTTTTTTCTCCATCTTTGTGTTTTTTATATCCGCAACGATTAGCTATAAAAGCTAAAATTTTGGCTCCAAGTTATTAAAAATTTCTTTTAAAACAAAAAATATTAAAAATATCATTAGAGTGAATTGGTAGCATAATCAAAAAATTGTTATTTAGTTTTTTTGGATGGTCAAAAAAATAATGAGAACATATCGGGAAAATTTTACATAAAAATCCTTCGTCTCTTTTCAAAAAAATAAAAAAAAAAGAAACATTTTGAGGATAATTTTGGAGAGAAAAAAGGTGGTTAGAAAACAAAATATGCTCATGGCATCCATAAATTGTACGTTAATCTTCTTGATTTTTTGTGTTTTGTTAAACTCTCTTTAATTTTTAATTTATTTATCTATAAGTTCAAGTTCTCACACTAACCAATGCACATTAATTAGATTAGATAAAGTTGGTAAATTTGGAGGAAAGATAGCCAAGACACCTCTTGAAAATGGTTATAAGGTCTTGCGAGAGAGGAAGTCTGAGGACGAGCCATTTGAAGATGCTAAGCTATATAAGAGAATGGTTGGAGAGCTAATCTATTTGACCTTTACAAGATCGGATATTTCCTTTGCCGTGAATCAAGTGAGCCAACATATGCAAGCTCCAAAGATACATCATTGAAATATAGTGGATAAGATTCTTAGATACTTGAATAGAGCTTCCGAAAAAGGAATATGAATGAGATATAACAAGAACACCGAGATAGTTGGCTATTGTGATGCAAATTGGATTGGTGATAGGGTGGATAGAAAATCAACCAAAGGTTATTGCACCTTCATTAGAGGTAACTTAGTCACTTGGAAAAACAAGAAGAAAAAGGTGGTCTCATGTTCAAGTGCGAAAGTCAAGTATAAATTAAAGTCATGAGGAAGCTTATAAATGAACTAGTATGGATCAAGAGATTACTCAAATACTTAGACATTGAATCACCATCACCAATCACCATGCATTTTGACAACCAAGCGGCCATTCACATAGCAAATTCGGTTTTCCATAAGAGGATAAAGCACATAGAAGTTGATTGCCATAAGATGAGGCAAATGATGGTGCAAGGAGTCATTCTACCTTGTTATACATGGAAGATCAACTTGTCGATATCTTCACAAGGCGTCTAATGCCAAAGTGTGTGAGTCCATTCACTCTAAGCTTGAATTCATAGACATCACACATCCATGATCCTGATCCTTTTAACCTTGAAGGCTTTACACTTTTCCCTAAATGTGGTTTTATGCCATGAAACTTTTCCACTTAAGTTTTTAATGAGGAAGTTCTTCTTGATTTCAAACTTGACCATAGTAAGATCCTAGAGTTATGCTTGAGTGGAAGTATTGAGAATTAATCAATCAAATTCAACATATTAAGAATTGATCAAGTTCGACCAAGTTTTTTATGATTCTCCAGTCTGGGAAACATGACGTTTGAGAAATCAGGTGAGTTGGGTTGATCAAGTTCGACCAAGTTCTCCCTAGTTTCCTCTCATTTGAGGGGTGGAAAATTTTTAAATTTACTTTGGAGATTGTATAGATTTAACTAAGTATTTCTTCTTCATTAGTTACATTGTCTTGTATTGTTGTCTAATTATTGTAATGATTTTTCTATTTAAAGAATCATTCTTGTAACAATTAATCTATTTTGGAATGAAATATTTCCTTGAAAATATTCTCTCTTTACTCTCTCTTTTACTTCATTCCTACACTTAAATCTCTTCAATTCTAACAAAAACACAGCAGTCCAGCCTATAAACTTTATTGATTTAGACCGTGTATATGATGTCATGTACTATGCACCCAACTTTCAAAGGGAGGCTTAGGCTTCAAAACTTTTGAGGAGTTTAATCTGGATATGTTGACTAAACAGTTATGGTGCCTCATCAGATTCCCAAACTCCCTTATAAGTAGGGTTCTTAGAGGTCGTTACTTTAAATATTGTAGTCCACTGGAGGTATAATCGTCGAACCGACCATCTCACGGATGGAAAAGTATTATGGCTGCAAAACTACTTTTTCAGATCTTTAGAGTACTATTGGGTCGGGGATAACTACTAAAGCTCGGAGTGAATCTTGGATCCCTGATACTCTAGCACGCATCCTGAGGGGTATATCCCAAGAGATATCCCACCTATATGTTAATGATGTTTACGTATTTTGCATATTATTGCTTAGAACTTAATATAGTTTTCTTTTCATTTTAGAAATTTTTAGATCACTTTGAGTTTTTTTTCGAGTCTTAATTAGGAAATATCACATAGATGTCTTAGGAGATGCATTTGTACATTCTTCCCCTCTTTTCTACCCTATTTCAGGTTGTCTTGATGATAACGGATGAACCCGGGGACTCGAAAGTAAGAACGGGCATGTTTAGCACCAAGCAAGAGAAGCTGGAAGTCTAGGCCAGTATGGCTAGCGGTCCACAACCTTCAGAACGACTGCCAGCCAACCCTCTTGAAGCCCTGGCGGTCCAAGCCAGCCTGGCTGGCGGTCTACAACGCACAGCCAGACCACCAACCCTCTCCAGCTCCCTCATGGCGGTCCAAGCTGCCCTGGCTGGCGGTCCAAGCTGCCCTGGCTGGCGGTCCAAGCTGCCCTGGCTAGAGGTCCACAACACACTCCCAGACTGCCAGCCCCACCTGCAAAGCAAAAAGATCCATGGTTTGACTCGGTTTGTCCCGAGTCGACCCGACCCGTTTCATATTTTGTATAAATACTAATCAGTTTCACTCTAAGAACCCTATGTTTTCTCTTCTCTTTAGTTTTGTTGATCCAACATTGATCTTTGTTGAATCCTTGTTTTTTAATTGAAAGTTTTAATCTTTTCCATCTTATCTTCTTTTCTCATCATGATTATGGCTTTAGATCATGTTATGTTTCAGAGTTATGATTAGTGAGTAGTTTCATTTGTGGTTTATGGGTTAGGTAGGTTAGAGTAGATCTTACTATTGATTAAGATTGCAAAGGTTTGGATCATATCAGATTCACATGATTAAGGAGCATTTAATGCTAGATTTGATTTGATCATTCAATTTCTAGAACTAAGGCTTTCACACCCGGAAGGTGTTTGATGAAATACCTAAGAGAAGCTTAGGATTGCTAAACATACTTGTCCTATGAGAATAGATGATCGAAGTGTTTAGTGAGTGTTTTGGCTTATATTTAATGATTGATGGATTTTGAATCACTATCAGGAGATTGAAATGATTTAGAATTTGTCAAATGGATTAGGATCACGAGAGTGGACTAGTTGGTTTCTTGCCTTGCCTTTGAATGGTGTTTTCATTGTTAACCCTTGCATCTTAATTTTATTTAGTTTACCTAATCGTTTGCCTAGCTCATGAACCGCATTTTTCCATTTCTTGATTTTATCTTATCTAGTTCGTTTATTGTTTGGTTTTGTATTGTCATTTGCTTTCCTTGTTTTGTTTATTAAATTGTTCAAACCGCTATCTAGATTAGGCTTAGATTAATGAATTTATCTTTAGAGCTAAGTGTGTAGACATTGCTCCCCGTGGTTCGATAACCCTCTTGCTACAATTTCTAGTCTTAATCTTGAGACTTAGAGGTTAGAGTTTGAGATCAAACTTGAATAGCTTAGACGAAAATCTCTTGTTCAAGTTTTGGCGTCGTTGCCGGGCATCGAACCCGAGTCACCCGCGTGACAGGCGGGAATACTTACCACTATATTACAAAGACGCATGTCCAAGCTATTTAAGAGATTTTTGTCTAAGCTTTACTATTCTATTCAAACCTTGTGTCTCTTTTGAATCTTGAGAAATCTCTTTGTTAATCGTACAAAGTTTGCATCGTTATCATTTCTTCTTTTTCCTTTATGTTTACTATGAGTTTATCTTGGCTTTTTTTTAGTTATTTGAGCATGAATAGTGAGTAGTCATCTAGTGTAAGTATGGGTTAGGTTGATCAAGCTATATCCAACAGTCTGGCAGTCCAGGAGGGACTGCTTGACTGTTTGAAACATGCCATATGCCCGCAGCCTTCTCCAGACCAGAGTTGGTGGTCCACCAGGGTCTGGCTGGTGGTCCACAACCTACCACCAGACCGCCAGCCCTCAAGCACGCACCACTGGCGGTCCACCAAGGTCTGACTGGCGGTCCACAACCCGCCAACAGACCGCCAACCTTCCAGGTAAGTGGGTTTTTGTGTAATTTTCTATTTTTTGGGGTTGATTTGCGATTTTTAAAAGTTTTTAAACACACATTTATTTCTAAAACAACCCCACAAACACAAAACTCTCTCTCTTCTCCATCTCCATCGTTTTCTTCTTCTTCATACCAAGAAAATTTTCAAACTTCAAACTCAAAACTTTACCAATCTCTCCCAAATCTTTTGCAAATCATCTCATTTTTGCATTCTATAGCATAATCTCTACTCACTTATATCATTCTCTAGCTCTCCAAACTCCAAAACAAGTAATCACTTTCATCTCTCTCTTTAAAAAAAAATTTAGATTTCAATTCTAAAATGATTTGGTGGTTTCTAGTGGTAGATTATGCTTAGCTAAGGTTGGGTTAACCTTTTTATTGCTAGAACAACTTCCAAAATGGCTTGAATTGCTTGATTTTTGAAATCAAAAGTTTAGGGTTCTTGAGAAATTTGAAAGTTAGAGAAAATTTTGGGGTTTTGATTTCATTGAATTTATGAGGTTATCAGAATCACTTTTGCAAAAGACTACTAAAGGATTTAGCCACTAGTTCAAGTTTTTGAAATTTCAAGAAGGTGAAATCGTGGAAAATTTCGAAGTCTTTTTGTATAGTTTTCATTTGGTGAATTCTCATTGCTATGGCGTTTTTGAGTTGATATTGAGATCGCAAATGAGTATCAATGCTTCATTTTAATGGTTTGTGATGATCTTTATACTTATGAAAGAGGGTTGAATGAAGTATAAGTTGCTAAGTTGTGCTGATTTACATAATGATTTAGATATCCATTAGTTATATTTCAATAAAGAACTAACTTAGCCAATTTCTAATCTTGAAGGTACAATGACAAACACAAGAGAAAACAAACCAAGAGGAGGATCAAACCCGCGGAAAGCGGTAGGAGAATCAAGCTCGAGTGCTCGGCCAAAGAGAGCTAAGGTCAAGGAAATAGTACAAAAAACCAAGCTGGAAATTGATCTTCATGATGCGGGAAGTGACGAAGAAGTGAATGAGGATGTTCCTCCCCTGGAAATGAGGAGAAAGGCCACCAAGAAACCCGCGACAAAGCCCACGACTAATGAAGCGGAGAGACCAAGCAAATCGCGAGGACCACTCGCAAAACAACTCTACAACACTTTGATGGAAAAAATGGGTTCCGTCAAGATGGGCAAGTGCTATAACTTTGATAAACCTCGGAATTTTTAATGAAGTTAACACGATATGCCGCCATATGGGAGTTGGCAACTTCTTCTTCCGCGAAAGATCGGGTCACCAATCGCTCACTTGTGAGTTTCTTTCCACTTTGGAGTACGACATAGAAAGTGGGAAATTCTGATGTGTGATTGGAGATGAAGATATCGAACGGAACACCACCGGGTTGAGAGCATTGTTCAACTTTGAGAAAGGAAAGAACCCGATCATACCGAAGATTGAAAACGCGGATAGAAACATGTGGAAGAATATCGGGTTCGATTAGTATAAGGCGGGTATCAAAGCGTCAAAGATCTGCCACCGGACCCTTCGCTATGTTCACAAGTGTCTTGCGAATACATTTTTCGTAAGAAAGGAAGCGGGGAAGATCAATACGAGCGATATGTATTTGCTATTGAGAGGAGTCACACCAATCATCACGGGTGTCAACCGCCATCTTTTTTAACCTCAAGGGCTTCGGATAGACCTAGGTGGAGCCTTGCTTTTGCATCTATTGGATGTTAGAACCACACTATACAAGTCAACGGATGTGAATGCCCAATTGATGGTTAGAGGGATCGTGAACCCAATCTTGAAGTACTTCGCCAACAAGGGCTCGAGGATCAACTTTCCTACCGATGAAGAACCTTCCTTGTTTATTGATATGGCTTACCTAGCCACTTCACAGTTCTTAGGTGGCGCCGTGGGCTCTCAATACTCATACATTATGCATGACAACCGCAATTTTCTCTTACCTAACCTCGAGGCGACAAATCTTCACAATCGCGAGAACATCACTTTCATGCCGCAAGATGGTTTCTATGACCCCGAGGAATAATCTTCCATGTGGAATTCCAAAGCTAAGGGTAAAGCTCAACAATCGGAGAACTCGGGTAATGAAGAAGAAGGCTCAAGTGATGAAGAAGAGGTATATGGTTCTCACCGCTACCACTTTGATCCGTTCGATGGACCATCATCCTTCAAAGGAATGATCTACGCGCATGACAAGCTCAAGCTTATGCAAAAATGGAACAAATGGCAAGATAGGACAATCCACAAACTTGTCAAGGTAGCTAAGAGCTTGAAGGTTCAAGTGAAAAAATTAAAGAAGCAAGTGAAGGTGCTTACCAACAAACTTGCGGGCGAAGAATCCTCAAGAGCCCAAGAAGAACACCGCGAGGAAGGAGTCAATGTCCATGAAGGCGGAAGACATTCTTTTGGTGGAAATCCAAGCGCATTGGTGGTTTACAAACCATCAAGACACTCATCCTATGAGCCGCAGAGACAAAGAAGAAGGAGGAGATCACCAACACCAACTGCAAGAAACGACTCCTACTCCACTGACACAGAGGAATTTACGGGTTCTCCAACCTTTTGAAACAAGATAACAACACTTTATCCATTGTACATACCATTATGTTTTTTATTTTCTTGCATTTATGGCTATTGGTCTCCTTCGTCGGATTTTATTCAATCATCGAGACGGTGATGAGTAAATCTGAGGGAGGAGTATGTTTACTAATGTGCTTATTATTTTGTCTTGTTTCATTTCTTTGAGTCTCATGTAGAATAGTATGCATTGTTAATAGTTATAACTTAGAAAAAACCAAAAAAAATGAAAATTTTTGAAAAACACCAAAAAGAAGCATGTAGTTGCATTTCTTCTTATCATCTATAGTAGAATTGAGTCTTAGAAATCATGTAGGATGCATTTGCATAGAGGATGATGATTGAATTGCCTTGTAAGTGGATTATGCTTAGGGAGTCAACCGAGACCCGTGCTAGAAGTAGTTTGTAGCTTGAGCCTAGCCGAAAAAATGGAAAATCCACAGCTAGAAGTCCCCTTTCGAAAGCATCTACCTTAGTAAAACCTTCTTGATATTTCACCTTGACTCTACCTTAATTTGAGCTTAATATTGACTTAATTTTTCTTGTTATGGGCTTGAAACTGATCTCATGGAAACTAATGATATACCCGGGTTCCCTTCTCCATGTTTGCCACTCTTTGGTTAACCCGAGTAGCCGTTTTCATTTTTAGGACGGTTCCTCACCTTGGCCTTACCCGTTCCTTTCAAGTCATTCATATGTTTCTTGAGTGAGTTTGTATTTTCTACATTATCTCATGTGCAAAATCTTGTAAGTATTGTGAACGACAATGATCTATCTTTCGTTCTTAGGCTTGCCTTTCAATTTTAAAGGTTAAGAGACTAGGTAGAATAGGAAGGGATTGAGAATTAAAAGAAGGAGAGATCCTTGGTTTGAATAAGTTAAGATCAATAGGGCTAAGAGAAAGAGTGATGAAACGACCTTATGCTTTAAAAAAAAGAGACTTGTGATAGAATCGACTTAAAGGAAAAGCTCTAGTGTGGTTAAAGAAAGAATATCTTCTATGGTTGAGAAAGAGAGAAAACCAAATGTTATAAGTAATACTTGATTAAACAAGAGAATAAAAGAGCTAAGAAATCAAAAGGGTTTCCTAAGTCTCTAAGCAAAGATAAGTTGAAGTGGTTGTTGTTTTTAAGGAGATAATTTCTCGGAGGAAATCTTTGGAAGTGGTGAGAGATGGGAAAGCATAAATTCCGGGCTAGATTAGATGGCTTAAAGCTTGAGGATTTTGGGTAGAATGAATGGAAGTTCGACATTGTATACATCAGTTGGTCCCTTTTTCCTCGCTTTTGCGTAATGAAGACATTTCATGTTTTCTATGAGTGTGAACCCCAAATGAAAATATTAGCCATCTCTTATCACCGCAAAAGCCACTTTTCTTTACCAAGTCGATTGTCATCGATCTCTTGTCCATAATGAGAACCACACCAAATCGATAATCTAATGAATTTTAAAGAGTCATGTGTGTTTTGATGGGAAGAGTTTGCTAGGTCCAAAAGCTTAGAGTAGATTGGGGCTTGGAAAGGCTATGGCGAAGTACGAAAGACTAGAGTAGACTCTCGTTATAAGCTACTTCTCTCTAAGGATCTCTGTTTAATCACCTTCGCATTTCCCTTAGGTTATGAGTCCTCGCCTTCAAACCTCTCTTCACGGTTTGAGTTTTGTAGTTCGTTTGAGGACAAGCAAAAGGCAAGTCCGTAAGAGTTGATGTTGACGTATTTTGCATATAATAGCTTAGAATTTAGTAGAGTTTTCTTTGCATTTTAGAACTTTTTAGATCACTTTGAGTTGTTTTTCGAGTCTTAATTAGGAAATATCATATAGATGTCTTAGGAGATGCATTTGTACATTATTCCCCTCTTTTCTACCCTATTTCAGGTTGCCTTGATGATAACAGATGAACCTGGGGACTCGAAAGCAAGAACGGACATGTTTAGCACCAAGCAAGAGAAGCTAACGGTCTAGGCCAGTATTGCTGGCGGTCCACAACCTTCAGAACGACTGCCAGCCAGCCCTTCAGAAGCCCTGGCGGTCCAAGCCAGCTTGGCTGGCGGTCTACAACGCACAGCCAGACCGCCAGCCCTCTCCAGCTCCCTCATGGCGGTCCAAGCTGCCCTGGCTGGCAGTCTACAACACACTCCTAGACCGCCAGCCCCACCTGCAAAGCAAAAAGATCCATGGTTCGACCCAGTTTGTCCCGGGTCGACCCGACCCGTTTCATATTTTGTATAAATACTAATCACTTTTACTGTAAGAACCCTAAGTTTTCTATTCTCTTTAGTTTTGTTGATCCAACATTGATCTTTGTTGAATCCTTGTTTTTTAATTGAAAGTTTTAATCTTTTCCATCTTATCTTCTTTTCTCATCATGATTATGGCTTTAGATCATGTTCATACATATTTTAGAGTTATGATTAGTGAGAAGTTTCATTTGTGGTTTATGGGTTAGGTAGATTAGAGTAGATCTTAGTATTGATTAAGATTGCAAAGGGTTGGATCATATTAGAGTCACATGATTAAGGAGCATTAAATGCTAGATTTGATTTGATCATTCAATTTCTAAAACTTAAGGCTTTCACACCCGGAAGGTATTTGATGAAATGCATAAGAGAATCTTAGGATTGCTAAACATACTTGGCCTATGGAAATAGATGATTGAGGTGTTTAGTGGATGTTTTGACTTGTATTTAATTATTGATGGATTTTGAATCATTATCGGGAGATTGAATTGATTTAGAATTTGTCAAATGGATTAGGATCACGGGAGTGGACTAGTTGATTTCTTGTCTTGCCCTTGAATGGTGTTTTCACTGTTAACCCTTGCATCTTAATTGTATTTAGTTTACCTAATCGTTTTCCTAGCTCATGAACCGCATTTTTCCATTTCTTGATTTTATCTTATCTAGTTCGTTTATTGTTTGGTTTTGTATTGTTATTTACTTTGCTTGTTTTGTTTATTGAATTGTTCAAACCTCTATCTAGATTAGGCTTAGATTAATGAACTTATCTTTAGAGCTAAGTGTATAGACATTGCTCCTCGTGGTTCGATAACCCTCTTGCTACAATTTCTAGCCTTAATTTTGAGGCTTAGAGGTTAGAGTTTGAGATCAAACTTGAATAACTTAGACAAAAATCTCTTGTTCACTTAACGATTTAATTGATGCATCTACTAAATTGTGGGAAGAGGATCGCCGGGAGCTGTTTGTCACAGAGGACATCCCTCAGATCTTAAGTATTCGGCCGTCAAAAAACTATTCACGAGATGACTATAGCTGGTCCTACATGAAATCCAGAACTATATTGTTCGTTCAGGATATTGGGTTGTGAGAGAGATTTCTCGCCTTGCTTGTGACCTCCCTGTTCAGGGACCCTAAGTGGATACACTAATGACATAGGCATGGAATCTTAAAACCATATGAAAACTCAAGCATTTTGTGTGGCATTGTTTAACTGGATGTCTGGTTACATGTCAAATATTGTTTTCCCGACAGTTAGAAGTCTAGGCAACTTGTCCCATTTGCGGTGCGAAGGAAAATCTATTAACCATGTATTGTTCGAATGTCCACCTACTCGCCAAGTATGGACCTTACCTCCCATTACATCAGCATATGTCTTATTTCCTCTGACTTCCATATACAATAACTTCGACTATCTTTTCTGGAGGGTAAAGGAAAAAGGGGGAAGTGAGGAGTCGTTGATTATCATTCCTTGGATTCTTTGGTTTAATTGTAAAGCAAGAAATGGGGCTATCTTCAAAGTCGAGAGGGAAAAAACTTGGGACATTGTTTCTCATGCCGTTCAAGAAGCTAATGTATGGTTGAATGCTAACTCCTTAGAGGAGACTGACGCACAATCGGACATCTCTCTCCCGGTGTCCCTTCAAGAGGTAGCCCCCTCACCAATGAGCTTGATTTGCTACATAGATGGTCTTGGAGCTCATCCGACATATGGTGTGGACTCGATTAGATTCTAGTAGAGTAAGACACCCTCCTGAAGAATGGACATAGAAGCATTTTCCATATCTCCCTCGCATACGGAGCTAGAAATACTTTTATGGACAATGGCGATTTGGAGCTCGTGCAACAACAGAAGTTGTTTATGCTATGAGTTGTTTGCAGCTGGTATCAATGATCTCAACTCCTTCAGAATAGTCCTCTTATGCTGTCAAGTTGACTGATTTCACTAGACTAAAAGGTTTTTTCCCGAATTTTAATATTTTTTTTTATGTTGTATGTTTCTGTAATGTTTTAATCGATAATCTTGCCAAAAACAAAACTAAACAATTTCTTTTCTACCTATGTAAATACTATGGTGCCTTAATGAAATAGATTTCGGTAAAAAAAAACGTCATAATGTCCGTCATAATGTCCCAGTAGTGAAGATTTAAGTTTATAATAACACATTTTTGTTTTGAAATACTTTGTTGTAAGTTTAGTTTTTATATCAGCAAGTAGTAGATCGTCAACACCACCATTTTTAAGATTATTCCGTAGATAATTATTGTTGTCCAATTTTAATTCATCTGTACATTTTTTCCCTCTTTTCACCACAATCCAAAAAATGAATTGCTGCTTTTCAAATTCAAATCGATTCGAGTTCCTAACTGTCTCACATGGCATCATCAACTACTCTCAACCTTGGGTGACATTCCCATGACGAATCCACCACCGTTGGTTTTCTGCATCTCCGCCATGTAACTCCTCACTTCCGCCTTTATCATCTCCTGCACCACCGTCAAAAACTCAGCTCTACGTCCGACCACTGTTTCTCCTCCTCTCTCATCTACACTAATTTTCATTTGACTCTCAAATCGCGGAAACACCAACGTGTTATCGTTGAAGCTCGGACTCGTGTTCTTTGACTCCTGGCTTACGTCAGCTCCAGGGAGTGACAGTGACAGGCTCAATGACGTCGCCGGATCCTCAGACGAAGAAGACATTTCCGCCGGCGATGAAGTAAATCCGCCGGAAATCGGCTTTGGCTTGAAAAGCTGAGCAGCGGCAGGTGACGACGGAGATGGGATCGTGCTTGAGTCACTGACGTCGATTCCGGTAGGACTCTCGGGGCTCATGTACAATCCAGTATCAACCGCAATCGAATCAGAACTCACCGATCTCCTCTTCCTCGGCCGATCCTGTTCTTCTTCCATTGTCGTCTTCGCCACGAAATTACCATCTCCGCCTCCGCATCTCCGCTTGAGAGTCGAGTTCCAGTGGTTTTTCACAGCGTTATCGGTACGGCCGTTGAGAAGACGAGCGATTGTCGCCCACTTGTTACCGAACTTAGCGCGAGCCGACACAATCGTCTCGTCCTCCTCCGGAGAGAAAGGCCGATGCTCAACCTCCGGAGATAACTGATTACACCACCGTAATCGACATGATTTTCCAGATCGACCTGGAATCGATTTGCTAATCGCCGACCAATTCCTCGGCCCATATTTCTCCACCATCTTACGTAGCTGCTCGTCTTCTTCTTGGCTCCATGGACCTTTTACCCGATCCGCCATTGAAATTAAACAGATCTTGCTCCGGCGAATTTGTTTTTCTGAATTTTGTTTCTCTTCCGTTATCGAAGAGAAGGAAGAAGGTCGAGAAACTGAAAGGAGGAGAAAAAGGTATTTATATTGAAGATGGAGATAACCGGGAACCGGTTGAGACGGTGAATAAGTTATGGCCCCATGAGCACCGCTTCTTCCACGCAAGCGGTTTTTGAAAGTTTTGCGATACAGCTGTGAGTGCACACGTGTCATAATCTCGCTACGTCTGTGTGTCTAATACTATCTTTTTCTGTTAGGCGATTGTCAGGGAGCGTGTGATACAGTCGAGTGTGTAAGGAAAAAGAAGGGTTCTCACGCGCGAGTGATGGACGTGGGATTTTATGTGAAGTGAAAGCGACAAAATCACGGAAACCTACCAGGAAAGCTTCGATATATGAGGTGACCGGTGAATAAATTTCTTTTAAATTCAATTAAATTTTCCAATTTCCTACTGGCAAATTAGATTCTCTTTATCGTTTGATTTCACATTTTTACAAAATTTTAAATAATTGATTCTTATTTTTAATCATAATGTTAGCTAAATAACTATAAAATGAGAACAAAAAGATTTTTAATTTATGTTAAAGTAAAAAATCTCAACGAATGGGGCATATAAAAAGTTGTTTAGTTATGTTTCGAAAAATAAAAATCATAAACTTTAAATAGAAATATCTGAAATAAAGAGGATAACGGTTGGGTTTGGCCGTTTGGGTAAAGACAGTTTTTAGGCATTTTCTTAGTTTTGACTGGCCAAGCCAGCCTAGCAATATATCTTTCTCTTTCACCTTTTTGTAAATTTAAGTTTTCAACTAAACGCGCTATTTTAAAATTTTGAATTACATTAGTTATAAAGTAGTTGTAGATTTTATACATAATTTTTTTTTTTTGTTAAAAGGGTACAAGGTAATTGGTCTGCACCATGTGCGGACATGTGTTAATTCTTTGAATAAATTTATATGTTTGTTATTTATAAACGTTTTATTATATTATTAACATGAATTGTTAATTATTTTACGTGTGGTTAGATAATATGTAAGTATTATTTTTTATTATTGTAATGCATAAACGTATTTTAAAAACAATTATAAATGGATTTCCATAAATGTTCTAACACAATACGATATAACATAAAACTTTTAAATTACACATGAAGAAAAAGATGACGAAAAAACAATACGTTTTCATGTTAATCTTATAAAGAAATAAGACTATAACCTGCATGTAAAAAAAGAACAACAAGTTAATATTAATTTTTAATTAGTTGATGTAAATAGAGATTATATACATATATATATATATATATAAATAAATAATTTAACAATTAGACTTACTTTGAGTTATGAAATATTTTGAAATATTCGTTTGTAGACTACATTTGTTGTGGTCGTCTGAGGCTTTCCTTCTTTGTCTATTATCAATATTTTCAATTCAGATCTCGATTTAACTCTTGAAAGTGCAACATATAACTGATCGTGAGAGAATACTGGTCCGGGAAAAAACAAACCAACGGTCTGCAATGTTTGGCCTTGACTTTTGTTGATGTTGTAGATTTTATACATAATTTTTTTTTTGTTGTTAAAAGGATATTCTATTAAATGAAAATGAAAAAGTGGGTCTGAGCCCAATTACATAGATCTATTACCAAAAAGTTAGGATCTAAGGAACCATAGTGAACCTAATTGAACCAATAGCATTGAATCCTAACCATGAAATCGGTTGGGTTGATGTGAGAGTTAACCACCTGAGTTAATAGTGATCCCCAAAGAGAAAAGCTCATCCATTTAGGGTTCTGATGCAGCAAGGGGATCCTATTCGCCCATCGCTGAAGGATTTCAGAAGTGAGGTGTGGTCTTGAGTGCCTGAATCCGAGAGCTCTGTTTCGGATGGTGCTGTCTATCTCCCTGAAGATTGAATCAGTAGAGTGGTGAATTTGGCGATGAAGTCGTGAGTTCCGTTCACGCCAGAGAGAATAGATAGTTGCATGCCAAGCTAGTCGAGCCAGAGCCTTGGTTGTCTTTGATTCTTGATGATTTATGAGCTGTTGAAGACAGGGGGTCCAAGATCTTTGAGGATGGAGACCAGATCTAGTAGCGGTGCGACGCCAAATGTCCTAGGAGAAGTTACATTCAAACCACATAGCAGACAGAGGGGACTTACTTCAATACCCCAATTCCTTAATCTATCACGGGTAGGACAACGGTTGAGAGTGAACAACCGGGAGAGGAAGCAATGCTAGGGGATGTTGAGGGTACTCCATACGACCTTGGACTAGGGAACTTTCGGCTGATGAGATTTGACTGCTCTATAGATCTGACCAACAGAGTGACTGCTCCCAATTTCATCACTGATCCACCAGGTAAGTTTATCTTTTGCATAGAGATGGTAGAGATGTATGACTGGACCATAACTTGTTTGTTTGATCTTACAGGTGGGAGATGCCAGCCTCCATTCCTCCACAAGTCTGAGAGTTTGGAGTTACTTGGGATGCCTACTGATCTTGGCCCTTCCAGCCAGAGGAAAACTGAGAGTTTACCAAATATCAACCCAAAATTTACATCTCCTGCCATTCCCCACATCAAGCTTTATCCAAGGGTAAACTTTCTCCCTAAGTTTTAGTAACTTGTTAGAGAGCCAAGAGAAGCTTTGCTTTAGTTTGACTGTCCAGAAGTTAGATATAGAGCCACCTAGTATCTCCTGCCTAAACCACCCAACCCAATGTTGGATCCGAAATCCACACAGAATATAGGGTATACGATTTCAGATGAGAATGTGTGAAAAGTTATGACTTTATTGATTTATCAATTGAATGTTACAATGAGTTTTAGCTAAGTATGTCGAAAAAGAATTTGGTCCCTATCCTTGAGCTCCCCCTTCTCCTTTTATCCTCCTTTCATCCCGTAAATGCTCCATTAATGCGTATTAACTCCTCTTATTAATGTTGATTCTTCGGTTTTTATTCTCCTCTAGCTTGAATTGGTTGGGCCTCTTTCCCTTTTTGCGAGTTAGACTGAATTCTCCTTAGTGGGCTGCAACGGCCTGTTAGCATCCTGATTCTCTGATTAATTCCTGGGTCGGTTTTCTCTGAACCGGGTACGGTGGATACCACCTCCACCAATAGCCCCCCAGATCTTGGCTTATGGAAGCTCGACCAGAGATCTTGGAGTTAGGATCTCTTGATTAGCTCCCTTTAAGGCAAGTAGATCACAATTGGCCCTGATTTAGAGTTAACCGGCCCAGGTTGCCTTAAATGAACCGGGAAATTTGAAGATTTGATTTGGAGATCTTGTGTTTAGCCGGTTTTGAGGAAGATTTGGTTTGTCGGTGGGCCCCATTCGCATCTAATCCGCCGCCCACGTCATCACGCCTTCGAGACGTGTCATTGAAAAGGTGGGACCTTTTGCCTTCCCTCCTCATTGCGATTCGACTCCCCCTTTGAAGAAAAAGAAAAGGTTTACTCCGTTTCCTTTATTCTTCCTATTTTTGCTTGTTTTATTTTGTGATTTATGTATCTTCCTCTGCGATTCGCCCTCTGCAATCCTTGGTCCTCTGTGCTTCTTCTACGCCCCCTGAGCTACCATGGATCCCGTCGTACCTCTAGTGCGCAAAAAGCCCTCGAGGCACGCCTCTGCTTCCGCAGTCGCCTCCTCTTCTGGCCAGGACCCTTCGTCTCCGTCGCCGATAGTCAGAGACACGTAGGGGCCCTCCGCTGAGAGGCCTCTTTCTTCCTCTTCCCCGGTGGACCTCCCTGTCCACCGTCCTGATTCCGGGGAGATGAAAGAATTCTCCCCCTTCTCACTTATCGTGAGAGAAGGGGAGGGTGAATATGAGACGGCTGGTCTTGCTCGCGCGGCTCTGGCGGTAATCCCGGCAATGCCGTTAACCGTCGCTCCTGCCGCCACTTTCTTCAATGCCATGCCATCCATTAGTACACCCAAATCAATTAACTCTCTGAGGGAGAAGTGTAAGATCCGAATTATGTGTTCATTCAGCTTCCTACCCCTTCAGAGAGGCCTTGGACCCCTCCTGAAGGCTTCTTCTGCCTATATGAGTCCTATTTCCTCAAAAGCCATCTCTTCTTCTTCTTTCCAGAGCTCTTTGTCTTATATTGCCGGCGTCGGACCATTGCTTTCTCCCAATTAACGGCGGGAACTGTCAGGACAATTCTAGGCTTGATGGTCATTGTCGCAGAGAGAGACGTGGAGCTAGGAGTTCAATTACTGGAGCTCCTTACAAATTTCAAGGCTTCTGCTAAGACATGGCACTATTATGTCTCAGGTCGCCCACAGCTGGTGGCGTTCCCTGAGACCAAGAACGATCTCTGGGAGCAGGCGTACTTCTATGTCTTGGTCGACGTCAACTCCCTACCTGAGCAGTTTGTTGGTTCCACCCGCCGGATGTGGAATCTAGACTCTGGTAGCCGACCTATTTCAGGTCGTTGTTCGCTCCGATTTACTTGTCTCCATCTTTCCTGACTCGTTTTTGTTTCCCTATTTTGCAGTTGCTCCTATACGTTCGAAGCCTTTCTCCGGGTTGACCTCCAGGAAGTGGTAGCATCTCTGAAGCGGGCTCCTAACAGATCCTGGGCATTCTTCACCCCCGACCGTATTGTTAGAGCTTTTGCCAAGGTCGTGGCAGCCAGGGCAAACAAACCTTCACCCCCTTCTCCTCCCCGACTTCAGTTATCTCATTCTGAGATGGTGCGCCCCTCTGTTGTTATCCCAAGCCTGGAGCAGCGAGCTGCAGAAGCTCGTCGCAAAAAGGCTGAAAAAGAGAAAGATGCTGCCCAAAAAGCTGAGGAGGAGAGAGCAGCTGCCACCAAGAAAGCGGCTGACGAGGAGGCTGCTGCCAAAGAAAGGTCCAGGAAGG
>OVAN01002715.1:0-32077 GCA_900406275.1 Anastatica hierochuntica
CTTATATGCAATATTTACAACCTAAATGCATCTAAAACATAAAAGAAATTACCTCTAAAATTCATTAAAAACCTATGCACATCAGAAATCAAACCTATGATCGGGGTTGAGATCACGTCTTTGTTGAACAAAAGAAACAAGGTCATCGATATCCTGAAACATAATTAAATTTGAGGTTGTAATGCAAAAATTTGTATTTGTAAACTTTTGAATGGAAATTTGGGAATACAAATACTTTCTCTCCTTAGTTAAAATAACTAACAAGATGTTAAATTTTTGAAAAATTTAGCATTGGTGGTAAACGACTTCATACCAAAATAGTTAGAAGGTCACGACCTTGCAAAATGCAGAGGAAGACACTATTGTTGATTACCAGGCCATTTCCAATCTCATATGACCTATCAATTTTATTAATTGTTGATATGTATCATGTTCATGTAACACCTATACAATTTACAATTTGAATATAAAAGAGCAATTGACTTACATGCCATGGTCCATCTCTGTCATGAAAGGTTGTGATTTTGTTTCTTCCGGAGGCTTGAAAGGGTAAAACCTCCCTACCAGAGAAAAAATAATCTTCCTCCTTTGCTTCTTCTCATTTTTGGGTGGGTTAGTTTCGAGTTTTCTTTTTTTTGTTCTCAATGGTAGGGGTATATTTGTTAACCATCTGCCTATCTCCTGTACTATGGCGTCGCTCAGGAACATTAGAGGAGGCATTGACTGATTCCTTTGTAGGTGGTTCTTTTGTTCCCTTCGAAGGTACAATGGAAGATGGATATTTTAGTTAGTCTAAGGAGATTTGTTTGCATAAAGAGTCATGTGAGCTTAAAGACGTGGCCAAAAGAAAACAATGACTACCTTATTGGGATTGTTGTCCTCTGCGAGCATTTGTGTCAAACCGATAGAGAAAGAGGGTGGTTGTATAGGACACCCGCCAATTTCTCTTTCACTTGCCTCTGAATTTTGGTGCATGTCAATGGAAGTAGTTTCCGGATCCTTCTCAACTTGTAATTATGTGTCATGTGTATAAACGAGACATAGAGTAGCCTTTTTTATAAAAAAATTGAAGATATTTTCAAGACCATTTCAGGTTGATATCTCGCCTTATCTTTGTTCTTGTCTCCCAAAATGTTTGTAGGAATGTTTGATGGAGCATCACTCGGTTCAAATTCACCGACATTGGTCGCTTCTTTATTGAGAGGGATTTCTGGTACCTCTCCTTTCTTGTCAAGTGTTCTTGCACATTCAGCGTTTATATTGAAAGACATACTTGCAATGAAATTGACAACGTCCTTTATTGTTTTCTCATTGTTCGCACTAGTTTCTCAAAAACGTGGACTCTTAACAATCTTCGTCAATGAGGCGACGGTTAGAAAGAGCATTGCATGAGTGAAGCTTTGTAACGCCATAGAATCTTGCACGTAGTGTTTTGGCTTTTTAGACTTAACACTCCTAACAGTCATGAGGAACGACTTTCGGCCCCAAGAATAAGCAAGGTAATCATCAATATCTTCGAAAACCTCCACATGTTCTTCTTTGATTTTAGTACTTAGACATGTTGGGCATAAGAAACCGTGCACTATCATAAGCAATGCCAATCGAAATCTACTTATTGAGTATATGTATTTTTTCCCTTGAGAAGCTTGTCAGGGATCCAGGAAACTGTTGGCTCCTTCTCCTTACCAAACAATTGATTCCGAAGAGTCCCTTCAGAGGAATAGTCATCAATTTTTCCTTTCCCTTTCCTCTTTTTTCTCTTTATACTCATCACACTTACATTCTTATTACAATTGAAACTCCTTACCAAACAATTGATTCCGAAGAGTCCCTTCAGAGGAATAGTCATCAATTTTTCCTTTCCCTTTCCTCTTTTTTCTCTTTATACTCATCACACTTACATTCTTATTACAATTGAAAGCAGCGACAAGTACAAATTCTTTCAAGCAATAACGTATGAGTTTGTTTGGGTAGACCCACCAAAGTTCATTTTGCTTCTTTGTATCCAACTGCATTGAAACAAAATGTGGTGGAGAAATTTCACATAGAAGTTATGGTTCCCCAGTTTGCATTAACATGCCGAATTGAGAATCAAGTAGAAGTTGATTATGATCATCATCCAATGCTAGTTTATTATCCTCAAGCGAACGAAGGTAGAAGTAGTTGTTGACATGTTTGCAACCCTTTGACTATCTACCAAGAACAAACATTCTGCTAGGCAGCTCGCTATCTTCGTCAAGTTCCATACCAGAGTAAATGATCAAAAAAATGAGTGTCTGTTAATCTTGTAGCATGAACGGAGCTTATAAATAGGTAGACTGAATTTAAGTAGGCGGCCTATTTCAAATTTTAAATATAAGCTAAAGAATCATTGGTGTTTTCTCGGGGAACAATACTTGAGTAGCATTTGTTCATACTTACTCAATTCATCGACAAGGTCTAAAGTAACTTAATGAATAGGTGATTTTAAGATTAATTGAAAATTGATGAATAAACATTTTTTACAGAAAAATTTGTCTTAAAGCATGAACTAACATTTAAATCCTTAGTCAAACATCTAACGACAAAGAGGAAAAACCGGCGACCAGATTTTTTGAATACAAATCAGAAAATTCATTAATAGTAGCAAAATAGCAAAGAGAAATCCAAAGAAAGAAAAGGAAAGATAACCATCTTCAAAATCTGGATTTGATATTAGGAAATACAAAGGCCAAAAATAGGGAGATATAAAATAGGGTTTACGATGGGGATGAACAATGGGTGTAGGATTAGAATATAATTTAGAGTACAGTGAAGAACATGCAAGGATTCAATATAGGGATTGAAGTACCTTTTCCCATATTTGTGCAATTTGTTCGATCTAGTGAAGAAAAGAAAACCCGAAGCTGAGAGAGGGTTATATACGACGATGAAAAACTTGACTTTTAATTTGATAAGTATAAGCCTATTCTCAACATGATTCTTCGTTTAAGGAGGATGTGGAAGAGAAGTGTTGCTCTTCCTCTGCTTGTCGATGGAAACTATGAACGAGAAGCAATATTTTCTCTCTTCTTTTCATAAAGCACGACTTCGCTAGTATAAATTTCTTTTTCTTTGTTTTTTAATGAAAATAAGTGTCAGATTGTAACACATATCCATGAAAAAGTAAGTAGTCATAGGGGTCGTGTGGGTAATATTGTAAGAAATACAATGGTTTATTTTGATGTTAGGTAGTTCCTTAAATAATTTTGTTTTTCGTCACCCAGCCTAATTTCCCAATTAAGAAACTAATCACTCACCAAAAACACTTTTATATTTTTATACTAGTTCATTATCTCTGTATAATACAGACATAAATATTTTTTAAAATATGTTTAGAATAGATAAGTTGTTAATATTTTATTAATTCAAAAGTTTATTATGTATATTAGATATAGATGTTTATATGATATTAGTCAATGCATCTTACAATATGCTTATTAAAAAAGAGTAATACGCTCCATTTGACATGCATGCATAAAATCAGTACATTGATATTTGATTCCACTAAAAATTATAGTTTTATAGTGTTAATCTTAAGTCAATAATTTTATAACCGTTATGTTGATGCCGATCCAAATCTTACTTAATCTAGTTTTTTGTAGATTTTCTACTTTTTTCCTGCCAAATAGCTTTTCTACTTTTAAGAATGAAAAGTTTTTCTTCATTTTTATAAGTAAATGATTACAATAATTTTACACTAGTAGAAAAAATTGCTATAGCCACGTTTTAGCTACGAAAAAACGTGGCGTGGCTTTTTTCGTGGCAAAATCGTGGCAAAATAGTGGCAAAATCATCTATATAGCCACGATTTTGCCACGGAAAAAAAAGCTACGATCATATAGCCACGATTTTGCCACGAAAAAAAGTCGTGGCTATATGATCGTAGCTTTTTTTCTGTGGCTAATCGTGGCTATATGGATGATTTTGCCACGATTTTGTCACGATTTTCGTGGCTAATCGTGGCTATAGCAATTTTTTCTACTAGTGTTACTAACTGAAAATACCAATGAAGTCTCTAAAGTCATCCACATCAACCTTACCAAATGTTTTTAGAAGCTACCATGTCATCCCTCAATATCTCCTTACTAGACTTTATAATTTTTTGTAAATTCGTGTACTGTTTAGAATGCACACATGGGTCAAAATATATCGAATTCCATAAAAAGAATTGAAGGGGCATCACTTATATGTAACATAGTAACAATCCAATCTTTACCAGAACTCACTATGATAGAGAAATTTCTTCTCTCTTTGAAAGCCATTCTGGAGCTCCCAGTTGTACCCTATATCGTTATTATAGCTTTTAACGATCAACCTCTTCAAATTCATCTCCTTAGAAGCTCTCCTCACATAGCATATAAAGCCCACAATCCTTACCCTACTCACACCAGAGCTCACTGAAACCTAAGATGACAAACACCATCCTCTACCAACTTGCAGATCATAAACTTTCGAGATTCCACTGTAAACCCATCAAGACTTCGCTGTTACTTCCAATCTAATACTTCTAAACACCTCAGAATATGACTACTAGCATCTTAATGGTATCTCTCCTATCTGATTTTAAGTTATGACAATATAAGGAAGATGGCCGTCGAGAGACCAAACACAATATCAGACACATGGACACTGTCAATCAAGCAACAAACGAATAACAGTGTATCAAAGGATAATGCTCATGAACTTACTATCAGTAATATTAATAAGTGATTCCAATACAACCACGATTTGAGATCGTTCCGCTCTTATAAATATTGATTTACAACTTTCTAGTATGAGATTCATGAACGTGCTCATCATCAATCTCGCTCTAGCTTTTTCTTTCGTTTATGCTGAGAGGTGGCCCTTCAAAGGAAAAAATCTCAGTTTTGATTCAAAACCATGTAAGATTTTTTCCTTCAGTCATCTTTACCTTTTATTTGTTCTCTTATGTTATCATTTACTCTGATAGCGGAAATCTGCTAAATCAATTCTCAGGAGTTTGATGGATTCTTGGGTGTTGCATTTGGTAGCCTAGGAGGTGTTGGTGGAGATGGAAATTTTGTACCAGTGCTGGATCAAAACCAGCCACGACCATGTCAAAATATAACATTTGTACAATTTTCTCTCTGTAATTTTGAGGATAATTGGTGATATCCTACTACATTTCATTATACAACTTTTAGTTTTTAAATGAATTTTGATATTTACCCTTACACAGTCACAGGTGTTGCTCTTCCAATTGTGTATTACAACCTTAGATTGAGGCATCCTCCGCTTTATATGCTCATAGAGCCGATGCTTACGCTAAGGATTAACATTGGGGTTACTTTCAATGTCAAATTTTCAGATTTGATGGTACCATCTAGTCATCCTCCTCTTTCTTGGTAAGAATCATATATGGAATTCTGGTCTTCGGCTTTAGAGTTTAGTATGACAGGTTCTAATCTATTAGATGCAAGCACATCTAAAAATCGTTTCTGCATGGTTGTTGATGTATTCGTATTTTATCGGTTTTTATTATTGTTTTATCCGAGAAAAGTTAGTATTTTAATATGTATTTGGATCCTTTTAGATTCATTTTAGTGTTTTTACACGTATAGGTTCTATTTGCGGAAAATATTACATTTTAGATGATTTATGAGAGCCTGAATGAAGCTTCGTTTGAAGATTGAAATGCCTTACCAGAAAAACAAGGATTGACCGATCCCTATTAAGGGAGTGGTCAATCGATGTCGCGATGCATACCAACTTATTTCGAACCAGAACCGAATTCTAAAGACTGAAACACATGCTTTTATACCTAGACTCGACTTTCATGTTGGATTATGCTATTTTCTAAGTTTTTGAGCAATTAGAGAGATTTGTAACCTAAGGGAGACGAGTTCCGTTTGTACTCTTTCGAGAAGAATTCTGAACCCTTTACTCTTCACTTTTGATTTAATACAACATGTCTCACTTTATTTCATCTTGTGTTGTTTCAATGGCTATGTGTGAGTAGTTTTATAGTTAGGGTTTAGGGTTTCTCACATAGGGATTTCATGATTAAGTTATTGTTAGGGTGTTTGATTGGAAATTATCAATAGATCTTCATTTAGCATTGTTCTTATTAAGGCTGAAATTAAATTGATCGCCTAGTTTCTGATGTTAGATTGTTTAACACACTGAAAGTGTTCGATTTAATGCCTAAATAATGTTAAGTGAGCAAATTATCTTAGACCAACAGAAGTTGATGTTTATGCAACTTGCGAACAAATCAATCATGTTTAGAATGCATGTTTAGGATTCAAAACTCAACGAAAGTTAGTGTATAGGATCCTTAAATATAGATAGTTTTTTTACGGATGTAGGTTAATTATAATTTCATGAATTGAGTTTTAGATAGTTCTTAACCGTTTCCCCATTAACAAATTCGCAATCCTGATGAAATGATTTCCCTGAGAGCACCCTGTGCCCAGTGTTTTCTCTAATTGATTACACACCAACTCATTTACTTGATTTTTGTTTGCTTGATTTCGATTTAAGCATCTCCAATAAACTCTTCTTTTTCGTCTTAGTCCCCATTTGATGTGTAGATCTTTGTGTGATCATTCGTCTATGTGGATTTGATCTCGAACCACTATAACATGCATATCTATGCGCTTGCAGTTGTTTATTTGGGTGAAATCCTGAGCCATCAAGTTTTTTTGCGCCGTTTACAGGGACCATTTGGTCATCTTAGAGCTTTGGATCATTGCGTGTCTAAGGCATTTGTTTTTCGTTGTTTGATTTTTTTTATTTTTTTCTTTGTTTGTGTGCTTTCAAGTGCATGAACAAATCTCACACTAGGAGCCAAGGAACCAGCAATTTACTACTGTTTGAGCAGGAGATTGGCATATTAGAGAGAAAAAAAGAAGAAAGAGGAAGTACTTTAAGCTACGATGAAATCTGAAATCGAGATTGAGATGAGTGATAACCAGGAAAATCTCATAATTCAGGGTGATCCACAACTTAAAGATGTCCATCCAGGATCATACCACATGTTGTGGGTGAGACAATGATGCAACTGTGGGGCAACAAGGCGCTAATCTGAATCCACCTCAACTAAGGTTGACCCTAGCGCATTATGACACTCCCGAAGTATTCGCCACAGATCGAAGTAAGATCCACCAACCTCCAATTGAAAGGAGGGACTTTGAGAACAAAATTGGTCTCATCAACTTGGTGCAGCAAAACGTTTCACAGGTAAGCATACGAGAACCCAATGCACCGTCTGGAAAAGTTCAAAGCAATATTCAGCACTATTCGAATTAATGGAGTGCATGAGGATGCTCTTAAGTACAAACTTTTCTTTTTCTCTCTCGCGTATAAAGCCACTAGATAGCTGACTTCTCTAGTACCACGATCTCTCACCACCTGGGAAGAGATGAAGGCTGCTTTCCTGGCACATTTCTTCAATAAGTCAAGGTTTACTTCCCTGAGCAACAAGATTGATAGCTTCAGACATGTAGCTACAGAGAGCTTTATGAAGCTTGGGAGAGATTCAGGGAGTACATGGTAGATTTCCACATCGTGGTTACACGGAGGTCAATCTTCTTCTGAACATCTTATATAATGGTGTTAATGAAAAGTAACATAGTGCGATGTATACGTTGATACCATAGTGTGATGATTTCATGACCAAGACAGTCGAAGAGGCTTATACGTAGATTGATAACACGGCGGCTAGCCAATCAAATCGCATGTCTGAGTATGATCGAGGTAGAAGAAGTGCAGCAGCTGATACTAAGAGGATAGATGATATGTGGGCAAAGCATGATGAGTTGATGCGAAGAGAGCAAAGGGGAGTTCACTTTGTTGGCGAGCAAAATGATGGGCAATTGCTCAAAGAGCAGAAGCTTGAACAGATGTATCATGAGTATGTTACTGAGGAGACCAGCGGTGAACAATTCGATGTGAACTACACTGGAGGACAAGAAAACTACGGGAACAGAGGTTTCAATACACAAAATAAGTTCCAAAACATGTTGTTTCAATAGAGCAAGACTGTGTTTAATTCAGGATATCAGAGTATGAATTAGACTCAAGGAAATAACTTTGGGAATAGTGGTTTCCAACCGAAGAAACAATATGGTTCAGGTAACTACAGGAACAAAAATCAGAATCAAGAGCACCATCCTCGTCTTCCCAAGACAATAAGCTGAAGCAGATGATGAAATAGCTGCAGGAAAGTCAGAAAAAATTGGCTGCGGACATAAATCAAAAGGCTGATAGCATGTATGGTGATCTAAATGAGAAAATCGAAGCATTGAGCACGCATATGAAGTTGCCCGAGACTTCTGCTAGGAACAAAGTATTGCAACCACAGAAAAACCCCAAGGAGTATTGCAAATGTTATCATATTGTGCAGCGGAAAGGAAGTCCAATTCTTTTTTGACAGCCGAACAAGGATCGACTGATACTTGTTGAGGGAGCGATCGATCCATGTCTTGACGAGAATGCGTTCTATTCTGGTGATAAACAACAGTTGTATACAGATGATGAGTATGTACCACTCCCACCTTATGTTCCCAAGCCTCCATACCCTGCAAGACTAATAAACCGTACTTTTTCATGTTTTTACCTTAGGTTTTTATTCACTTTTAGAGGTTTTTATGCTTTTCTTTATTAAAAATTATATTTTTCTCATATTTTTAGTGTTAATTTCAGGTCGAAGAATGCATTTTTGAGCAATTTTGACTCATTTGGACCAAAAGTTAATTTTGGACAGTTTCGATGTGTCAAAAATATCATCCACGACAGAGGCTTCACCCTAAATGGATTTTGATGAAATTTAGAAAATAACTAAAATTTTGAGTTAGATTTTAAATAGAGTTGGTTTCAAGACAATTGGATCTATGGATCAAAAATTTTAAGCATTTTAGTGAAGACTCGTTCGTTTGCCCTAAAGCTGGAATGTGCCCAAAAGTGAGCTGTGACCGGGTTTTGACAAGAATAAAGAACCAACCGGTGCCACAAGTCTCCCTAGATGGTTGGCAGATATTTTTGCACTGGTTTGGGCTAAAAGTACCCCTAAACCAGTCCCAGCTAATTTATGATCCCAACTTAACATAAACCGATTTTTCTTGACTTAATGCTATATATACTTGTTTTTAGCCTTTTTTGAAAGAAGAGCCACCCTATTAGCACGAAAAATAGCTTATAAAAAGAGGCATCTCGTCCTTATCTTCATTGGAGGTTTCGATCTCAAGCTTTGTCTTTGGGAGATAGATTCCTACTCTTGTATCAACATAGAGAAGTTCTCTAAGCTCTTATTGTTTCTAATACTATCTGAGATGTGTCCTTTTGATTTTTAATTCTTTTCATCTCTATTCTTGTGTGAGTATTCACCAGTTAGGTTGTAGAGAATCAAATGATCCATGAATTCATGAGTTTATCGAATTGATGTAGGGAATAATCAATTAGTTCTTCATCTTTGCTTGATCTTAATGTTGTAGCTAACTTGATAACCTAGTTATTGTTCTTAGGTAGATTTAGATTCCAAAAGCTTTTAAATCACTGGAACTTGTATTTAGTGGGCAAACCTATATAGACAACGAAAGTGGATCGATAAAGTTTTGTGAACAATTAAGTCTTGAACGAGTTAATGCGTGTTTGTCTGCTATAAAGCCGTACGAAAGTCGATGTCCCTTGGTATTTAAGCATAGAATCTCGAACCTCGAAAGTGGAGAGGACTTATATTTTTGATTTCAGTTCTAGAACGGTGTCTAATGATTCCCTGAAGATCGATATTCATAGGATAATGTTTCCAATATATTTATCTACTACCTAGCGCTTTTACCCATTTGAATTACCTTTGCTTTAATTATTTATATTCGTTTTACTTGCTGTTCCATTTAGTTTAGTAACCAAAAACCCGAAAATCATATTTTTTAAACTCAATTTGAATCATGATAAGTTTTAGTGCATGCTTAGTCTCTTATGGATCGATATCCTTAATATTACCACAACGATGTGCGCTTGCAGCTGAGTGATACTCAATTTAGTGAAGAATTTTACCCCCACCAAGTTTTCGGGCGCCGTTGCCGGGGACTTTTATTGCCTACGATTTTCTGATTTGAGTTTAGTGTTAGAATTTTTTCTTTCGTTTCTTTTGTTTCTTCTTACTTGTTTTTGTTATGTTGTCTAGAGCCAAGGATGTACGAACATACACATGACCATCCCTTTCTTCTAGACGATTAGCAGCCTAATCAACCTCTTCAAGAGTTGCCGTATCTAGGAGAGCAACATGGATAGCCGAATCTCTTCGGTCTTGCCTAATTACTTCAACCTGATGGTTATGCTCAAACTCCAACACTTCTCAGCAACTCTCATGCTCTTTCATTGCTGAGATGGACACCAATTCAACCTCCAATTCACTCAGATCAGGAGTTTGAAATCAAGCCAAAACTTATTGCTTTGATCTCTCAACAATAGTTCCAAGGTGTTCCTCAAAATCCTTTGGACCATGTAGAATCTTTTGAAGACCTCTGCAATACCACCAACATCAAATGAGTCTCCCAAAACTATCATAGATGCAAGATTTTCACCTTCTCACTAGCAGGGAAAGCACTTCGATTGGTGAAGTCACTTCCACCAAATTCAATCATCACATGGGATGATTTCAAGAGAGCATTTCTTGTTCTTTCTTCACAAAGAGAAGAGTTGTACTTCTTCAAAGCAAGATCTCCAATTTACAGTGAAGACCCATTGAGCCTTTCTATGAAGCTTTAAGCCGATTCAAAAGCTACACAAGAGAATGCCTACACCATGGGTTTTCTGAAACAAGTTTGTGGAGTACTTTCTATGAAGGAGTAAGGCGTGAGTACAAGTTCTCGCTGGACATCACAAATAATGGTAGTTTCAAGAATAAACGAGTAGAAGATGCAAGAATGTTGATTGAAAACCTTGCAGAGAACTGTAGCAAGAGTATTCCAAGCTACGAAGAAACTATCATGACAATCAACGCATAAACCATTACTTTTCTTATATCAGAGATTAAGAGGATGATTTCTTCTATTTATACAGAGGAAACATGAACTCAACAAACTTTTGAAGGCTTGTAAGATGCTAACCACAGACCTTTTCAAGGTTACTTTTGATGAATTTCCTGAAAATCTTCAAGAACAATCAATTAATCTCATAGAAGGCCAAAATCTGAATTTTGGTAATCAAGCTCTCTACAATGGAATTCGTCCTCAACAAATGTTTTATACTGAACAAAACCTTCCTCATGGAGCATATCTCAAGCCCCAAAAACACTATACTAAGGCGAATCAAGGTGGTTTCTATGGATTGAAGAAACAGTTCAACTTCGGTAATGCTCCACAACCTGATATTAGAAGCCATCAAAAAAGGGAGTTTAAATCAATGGTGAACGACTTATTGAATGAGATGAGATATATTCAAAAAGAAACTCATTTCAAAATAAGTTAAGTTCAACTAGGCATCAAAGACAAGCTTGATATACTCTCTTCCCATGTAAAGCAACTTGATCTTCAAATTGCCAACATTGTCAGTTCCTTAAAGAAACCATGCAATTTTCTTCCTGGACAAACCGAGGTTAATTAAAGGAAAGAGCATGTTTATGCCATTCAATTAAGAAGTGGGAAGGAGCTTGATGAAGTTAAAATTCCTAAGAACCTCCATAAGAAGGATCATCCTATGCTTTCAGCCCCTGAAGAAGAAACCGAAAAAAGAGACAAAGATGTCCAAGACAATGCTGAGAAAGATGAGGCTATCCAAGAAAACGTGGGAGAAGATAACGATCCACCTCCTTTGCCATGTGTCTACAATCCTAGGATACCCTATCCCAACGCTTTAAAGAAGCTCAAGAAGGAGAAAGAACAAGCAAAACTAAATGATCTTGTAAGCCAACTGACTGTAAGACTTCCTTTCGTTGATTCTTGAATGATCATTCCATCTTTGAGCAAATACATAAAGAGCATCCTGATCAGAAATGTGAGTCTAGAAGAAGGAGTCATGATGATTACTAAAGAGTGCAACACCATCTTACAAGGTAATATTCCGGAGAAATTTGAAGACCCGAAAAGCTTTGTGCTCTCTTGTGAAATTGAAGGTACAACCTTCAATCGATCTCTTTGTGACCTCGAAGTAAGTGCCAATTTGATGCCATATTCAGTAGCTAAATGCCTTGGCATCAAAAGTTTTAAACCCACGAAGATCCAATTGGTTTTCGTGGATCGCTCAGTGAAACATCCAATTGGTGTAGTTGTTGACATACAAGTTATGATAGGTGATTGCCTTGTTCATGCTGACTTTGTGGTCCTCGAGTTGCACAAGGAACCTAAGGATCCTATAATCCTCGGACGTCCATTCTTAGCTACAGCAGGGGAAATCATAGATGTAAAGGGAGGAAAGATCGATTTACATCTTGGAGACTTAATAATGCAGTTCGAAGTTGATAAGTCTCTGCAGAAGCCAACGAGATGGATACCCCTTTTGGGTGGATGAATTGGCTAAATCCTCTAGAGAAATCTATGAGGAACTCATTCTAAATGATCCTTTAGAAATAGCTCTAACTCAAATCTAAGATGAAGATGGATACCTAACCAATGAAGCAAAATAGTTTATTATGAAGCTGAATTCTGATGAAGCTCATAACCACTACAGGAAATCAGGCAATTTGCGAGGACAATTTTTCCTCGAAAAATTGTGACCGTATTGCGACGAAACTGCTAGGAAAAAGCTTTCCTCGCAATTCAGTCGCAAATTTGCGACCAAACGTGGTCCTCGCAAATTCATTGCAAAAACGCATCAATTTTGCGAGAGAATGACATTCCTCGCAAATTTGCGAGGCCTTTGCGAGGAAACACTGAGAGACAACATGTTACTCGCAAATCTATTGCAAATTTGCGAGGGATTTGCGAGGGTAACTGATAGTTAGGTATAAATGTTTTCAGATGAGTAACAACTTTTTGCGAGGAAATTTTTCCTCGTAAATTAGTAGCAAATTGGTTGCAGATTCATAGAAAAATCTGCACTTGCAATATCCTAGCAAATCCATAGCAAAACAATTCTATATATACAACTCCACCCTCTCCCATTTAAATCACACCATCTGAAAAACAAAAAACAAAACAAAACTAAAAAAAAAAATTGTCGGGTTTGGAGCATCAAATTTTTGCCTTATGAGGATGGATGTATAGGCAACAAGATCCAGACACCGGTGAAGTAACAAAAGAGTACTAGAACGGTTTTCACGGATTCATCTATCAAGCGACAAACAACCCCATTGCGCAAGAGCACAGTAAAATCTTCTGCTCTTGTCTAAAATGTCGGAACGAGAAGTACATCTCAATTGATAACGTGAAGAAACATTTATATGATAGAGGGTTCACCCTAAATTACTATCTATGAGTTTCGTATGGAGAAAGTTGTAATGTTGAAGAAGATAGTAGCTCTAGTCGTGGGAACCTAAATAGAGGAACTAGTAGTCATCAACATGAAACAAAAAATAGGTTTCCTGATATGGTTACAAATGCATTTCAAAAAACAGCATATGCATTTGATTAAAATGCTACATTTCCTGATGTTCCATATTATGAGGAATCAAACATAGATGCTAAAATATTTATGATATGTTAGACACTGCTAATCAACCTATCTATGATGAAGTTCGAATGGAAAATTTGGGGGTTAAAGACGTAAATGCAAACAGATAGTATACCAAATTCGAACCGTTTGTTCTCGCTTTGCAAGCAGAGCAAGTGATATTCATCCCATATCCACAAATAAGAGAACGACGCGAGCAATGGCTTTCTGTGATCCATATGAGTCCAAGGGATCATAAAATCGGAGCTGAAGATGACATTATGTTACAAGAAGATAGAGCAGGAGAAGAGACGGCTAATCCGATTGAATCCACTGAATATGTCATATATGTTGACCTATCAGTGCGAGTTCTAGAGGATGTACAGTCAAGCGACATTGACGACATTATGGATGAATCAGACGAGGACGAAGACGAAGAATCTGATGACGATGAAAATAGTTCCATATATATATATATATATGATCAAGCTGACTCTGATGATGATTGATGTTATATATTTTTGTATAATTAATGACAAGTCGATGTGTTTGTCAAAAAATTATTCAAAATTTAGTTTTGTCTTGTAATCAATTCTCTTTTGATTTTGTTATATCCTTAAATGTCGTCATTCCTTGTTATTTGTGAGAAATTTGAAAATAAATGCATGTTAGTTAATATGACTACATGCATGGTCTTGAAAGATGAAAATGACTTATAAGACTTTGAAAAGCCAAAATTTCGTAAGGTTTATATAAGTAAATAGAGAAGAATGATATCTTATTAGAACCAACTATACATCATCAAAACACTAAACCCTAAACCCTAGACAGGGTTTTTTTTTTAAATTTCAGACTTTGCGAGGAAATTACGAGGGTTTCTCGCAAATCTGCGACTAATTTGTGAGGAATCCTAACAATTTCCTTGCAAACTCTTTGCCCTAAATCCTAAACCCTAAACCCTAAAGCTTAAAAACCAATCCCATTGATGAAATAAGGTTATTTTTTCACATTTTATATTTCAACTAAAAATGAATAAAATCGGATATTATGCAATGTGTATAATAATAAATTCGTAACACGGACTTAAAAATTTGATCTCAACTGTAACTTTCAAAATATATCATACAAATTTACGACATTTGTTCTGGTATGTTATTATGTTATTGCTTTTTTTTGTATTAAAGGCTTTGGACGAATATCTCATACTTTAACAAAGCGTATAACCGTCAACCGTAAACCCTAAAAATTGAAATTTTAAAATATTTTCATAATTTGCAAGGAAATTGCGAGGATTCCTCGCAAAATTTAGGCTTCAAGAAATTGCGAGGAACACTCGCAATTTTAAATATTTTAATACAATATTACTATGATTATTTTTTATTTAAATATTGAATTATGTTTATTATTTTATATTTTAGGTCGCTCCCCGGTCGAAAGGTCGGTTTTTTGGTATTGCTTCTCTGCAGCCAGAGGTATCCTCTGCAGCCTCCGGTGTTCCATGTTCTCGCGTCAACCCGAGGACTCTTGAGGAAAAGCTCGAGAAGGCTGAGGCAACGGTTGTGGAGGCTCGACAGGAGATTACTGCTGCTCGGACTGAGATGATCGACTACAAAGAGCAGATCAGCGCTCATTCTGCTATATTCGATTATATAGCGGGAACGACCCCAACTTCACTTAGTACGCCGCTTTATTGAAGAACCGAACACAACAGCACCAGCAGCCGCAGCAGTAGCAACAACAACAAGACTCGCAACATCCCGACGACCTCCTTTAGATTTTAGGTTTTTATTTATTTTATTTTCAAACATTTTAAAAAACTTTTTAAAATATTTTATTTTAATTTTTATTAAATTTTTAAATTTATTATTATTTTTTAAATATATTTTTTAATTTTATTATAAATGTTAATGTGAATTAATTATAAATTTAAATTAAAATTATACAGGAATTACGAGGATTTGCGACGGATCACTCGCAATATCCTAGCAAATATTCTGCGAGAATATTGCAAGGAACCCTCACAAGTTCTCACAAAATCGTCGCAAATAATTTGTGACTAATTTGTGAGAAACCCTCGCAGTTTCCTAGCAAAATGTTTTGCTACTGATTTACAGTGGATTCTCGCAATTTCCTCGCAAATATTTTGCAAAGAAATTGTGAGGGATTCTCGCAAATCAGGCGCAAAATATTTGCCTCGCAGATTCCTCGCAAATTTGCGACGAATCAGTGATAAAGGATGGGACTCGAAATTTGGCGAGGAAATCCGGTTTGCGAGTAACGGTTAGCGACCAATTTAGTTTCATCGCAAATTCGTTATTGCGACCAAATTGCGAGGAAAACCTTCCTCGTTAATCTCTTGTTTTCTTGTAGTGAACAACCCTGAAGAATTTGTGGATTTAGAAGATAAAGATGACGGACCAGCAGCCCCTAAGCTTAGTCCTATTGAGATCCACGACCCTTGGAGTGAATTAAAAACTCTTAAGGTCGAGCTCAAAGTGCTTTCAGTGGGACTTCGTTATGGTTTTCTAAGTCCCAACAAGACATATCTTGTTATCATCAATTCAAAGCTTAACAATGTGGAGACCGCAATACTTCTATGTGAGCTTAGGAAGCATAGAAGGGGCTTAGGGTATTCACTTGATGATATTACATGCATATCTCCTGATCTATGCATGAATCAAATCCATTTGGAAGACGAATCTGTTTCTTCTATTGAATCTCAATGAAGGCTGAATCCGAACTTGAAGGATGTAGTCAAGAAGCAGATCATGAAACTTCTCGAAGCCGGAGTATTATAGGCAATTTCGGATTGCACATGGGTCAGTCAAGTACACGTGGTCCCAAAGAAAGGAGGAGTAACAGTTGCCAGGAATGAGAACGACGAGCTGATCCCCAAAGAAAGGAGGAATAAGAGAAGTCCAGTACACTGGACATTAAATGTGCATTAGTTACAAGAAGCTCAATGCCGCGACCAGAAATGATCATTTTCCTCGACCATTCATTGATCAAATGATGAAACGTCTTGCTAATCATCCTTATTATTGTTTTTTATGGCTATTCAGGGTTCTTTCAAATTCACATTCATCCGGATGATCAAGAAAAGACAACATTTGCATGCCTTTATGGTACCTTTGCATAAAGCATGATAACATTTGGATTATGTAACACTCCAGCAACTTTCCAAAGGTGCATGATGTCAATCTTTAATGATTTTACAGAAGAGGTAATGGAAGTCTTCATGGATGACTTCTCAATTTATGGACCTTCTTTTGAGGGATGTCTACAAAATCTCTGTAAAGTGCTTCAGCGGTGCGAAGACAAACATCTTGTGCTTAACTGGAAGAAATGTCACTTCATGGTAAGAGATGAAATAGTCCATGGACATCGAATCTCAGAAAAATTAATAGAAGTTGATAAGGCAAAGATAGAAGTTATGATGAGTCTACAGCCACCAAGGAACGTTAAGGGTATAAGGAGTTTTCTTCGTCATGCTGGTTTTTACAGGAGATTTATCAAGAATTTCTCCAAGATAGCTCGACCTACTCAACTTCTATGTAAGGACGTCCATTTTGAGTTTAATGACGAATGCCTAATTGCATTTAACAAGATCAAGGATGCTCTTATCAGCGCCCCAATTGTGTAGTCAGCAAATTGGGAACTTCCTTTGGAAATCATGTGCGATGCGAGCGACTATAGTGTAGGAGTTGTTCTTGGAAAAAGGAAAGATAAGAAACTTCATGTTATCCACTATGCTAGTAGGACCTTGGATGATGCACAATGAAACTATGCAACAACCGAAAAGGAGATTTTAGGGATTGTCCTCGCGCTTGAGAAGTTTTGATCCTATTTGGTAGGTTCTATGGTAATTTTTCATATTGATCATGCTGCCCTTAAGTACTTTTTGTCAAAGAAAGATGCCAAACCACATCTCATAGGGTGGACCCTCTTGCTACATGAGTTTAATTTGGAGATCAGAGATAAAAAAGGGTGCAGAAAATAGTGTGGCAGATCATCTCTCTCGAATGAGAATAGAAGAATCGTTCCCAATATATGAATGATTCCTTACCAGAAGAATAAGTGTATGCGATGAATTCCATCACCAAAGAAACCTCAAGACCCCCACAGACATAACCAAGAAGAAGAAGCTCATTTGGGACTCCAGGGTGTTGACACATAGCCAACTTTTGGGCAGATGACATTGAACCTCCTCAGTTTTTTACAAGAAGAAGAAGTTCTTAAGGTACATTAGATTTTACTTTTGGAGCAAGCCTTACCTCTAAAAAAAGTGTAAGGATGGGATGTTTCGGAAGTGTGTTCCAGAAGAAAATGTTGTTGGAATTTTACATGGATGTCATAGCTTAGCTTATGTTTACCATTTTGCTACATTAAAAACAGTTTCTAAAATCCGACAAGCTGGTCTTTGGTGGCCTACAATGTTTAAAGACGAGCATTTATATCAAGATGTGATGCTTGTCAGAGAATGGGAAACATAAGAAAAATGAATGAGATGTCACATAACTTTATCCTCGAAGACGAAGTCTTCGATGAGTGGGGAATAAACTTCATGGGACATTTTTTAACGTCATTTGGGAATCAATACATACTTGTGGCAGTAGACTACGTGTCTAAGTGGGTGGAGGCTATAGCAAGTCCCGCTAATGATGGAAACATGGTCATCAAAATGTTCAAATCCATCATCTTCCCTCAATTTGGAGTCCTAGGAGTTATCATAAGTGATATAGGTACGCATTTCATAAACACAATTTTTCCTAATCTTTTGAAGAAACATGGTATTAAACATAAGGTTGCGAGCTCCTACCATCCACAAACTAGTAGGAAAGTTGAGATTTCCAATCGAGAGCTCAAAAGCATCTTGCAGAAAACGACAGGAAAGACAATGAAGGATTGGTCTACCAAACTTGATAACGCTTTTTGGGCATATTGAAGAACATTCAAAACACTATTAGGAATGATACCTTCTCATCTTGTGTATGTAAAACTTTGTCACCTTCCGGTTCAACTTGAATACAAAGTTGCTTTGGCATTCAAAGCAATTAACTACAATCTCAAGACCGTAGGTGAAAGAAGATTGATTCAATTGAATGAATAAGAAGAAATCCGACATTTGGCATATGAAAGAACCAAGATATATAAGGAGAGAACCAAAGCTTATCATGACAGGAAGATAGTTCCAAAGAGGTTCTCTCAATTCTATTATATGAAAGTTACAAAGCTTATATGAAAGTTATGTTATTCAATTCAAGACAAGCTTTTTCCTGGAAAGCTAAGATTACGTTGGTCCGGACCATTCAAAATTAAAGAAGTGAACCCATATGGAGCAGTTGTCTTTTGGGACCCAAATGGAGGATCATTCATTGTCAATGGCCAATGACTCAAAAATTATCTTGCATATGCACCCATTAGTGAGGAAATTAAGATTTCCTTGGCCAATGCACCTCACGTTTAAAAAACAAAAGAAGCCGAGCTAATTGACTATAAATAAGCACTTTGTGGGAGGCAACCCACAATGATTTTAGTTTTTATTTTACTTCTTTTAGGATTAGAGTCCATGAAATCACCCATTTAACTTTAATTTACAGGAAGGACAGAAGAAGATTGAAGAAAACAAGATTTATATGATGACGGTTGGCGACGGACGGGCAAGGCAGTCTGACCGGAAGGTGGAGAGCCCAACACCATTTTCTACCGTCAGCCTTATCGCAGCCAGTTTTGGAGATGTCGTGCCTCGTGTATTGTTCGTGCCATTCGTCCCTCCGACTGGCCGACCGTCCCTTTTTGTCTAAAACGGGTCCAAACTAACTTGTGGCCGAAGGAAATTTTCAAATGTCTCAATCATGGATTCAACTATCTCATCATAAAATTTGAACATGGATCAATGGACGAGATGGCTATACTATGGAGAATAGCACGGATAGATTTCAAGTTACGAGGACTTGACCCGGAAACCAACAAGGAACCATTAGATAAATGATCTTGCAGATAGTCTTAAACAATACTATAAGAGGTAACAAAACCTCGTACTTCATTTCTTATAGCTAAAACTATATGATAGGTGATATGCCCGAGAGAAATCAATTTTGGAACGGTTAAAATAAAAATTTGCATGAAGGATTAAGTTTCTTAATAAAAAGAGACATGGAAATATCTAGTAGCCGCCAAGCAAATAAACTCAAACCATCAAAGATGTCTGAGCAAAGTGACTAGTTAAAACAAAATAGCCTGATGAGAGTCAAGTTGGCGTACTGAAATTACACCATGAAACCTCAAATATCTGAGCAACAATGACCAACATTCTGAACAAGTTTTTAATCCGGTCAAAAAGAAGTTTCAAGAATATAAGGACTTCTAAATGTAGTATCTTCAATTCTTTCGGCAATTCCACCACCAAAAATGTTTTAAAACATTTTGGTATCATCAAAGATTCTCTGGAACACTCCCCGACCCATTGGAATACAAAACAAACAATCAGAATGCGAAATGACCGAGGAAAAACACAAAACGACCGAGACGAATCCACGATCGGGTTATGGAAGCCCCTTGACTAGAGTGTGCCACCCACGGACACGCGGCTGGTGTCAAGCCATGACTGCCCCGACCAACCACCTTCCTCCTCCATCCTGACCAGGTGACGGACACCAGAAGATCGGTTCATGCCAAAAACAGCCATTCGACCGGTCCTAGAGTATTTCGCCTTCATCTGCCTGTTTTTCATGTCCGGAATTGATCTAATGGTAAAGTCTAGTTGATTTCAGCTTAAAAACGGAGCTATGATCTCGAAACAGGTTCTCAAAACAATTTCTTCACTTTCTCATTTTCATTTCATTTATTATCTCTTCAAGCTTAATTTTGCGCTGAGATAGTGCAAGTTAAGTTTGGGGGATTTCAATTATTAATAACAACCATTTACTTTTTTTCCCCTTACATTTTGAGTGATTTTCATGGCTTTCTAAATTGTTTTATCGAGTCAAATTTTTTCTTTGGTCCAAAAACTAATCGTCTGTTTCTATGTCCCGTGATCATAACTTCATTGTTTAGCTACAGGAAGACTGAACAAAAAATCCTTTAGCGAAACAATCTAACGAGGCACCATATCTCATAGATATTTGAGAAATTCAGATCTACTCTGCACTTAATGAACTTAAAATTCTCATCTTAGGGCCTAGTATACTTTGAATAGACTCCTCATTCAAGCCTGATGCTAAAAGTTCTACTGAGTTATGTCCTTTTTTACTATCTCTTTCATTTAAGATTGATTTACGATTCAATGAAATGAGAAAAAGGGATATAATTCTAACTAAAATTTTGAACGCAATGAACTCATGGAGACTTATTCCGTTTATGCTTATATAAAAAAAAGAGTAAAGAAAAAGAAAAGAGAGAAAATGAGATCGATAGAATATAAAATGATACCCTAAAAAAGTAGGAAAAATTGATTCTCAACGAGGTTTGGTAGAAAAAAAATGATACCCTAGAAAAGTAGGGAGAAATAAGCCTCTAAAACAAAAAAATAAAATAAGAGGTATATTTTACGAAAAGCTAAGGTGTCTAGGACCTTGATTGGGTTGAGTCACTTGTTCTACTGATCAATATTCCCTCGATGAGACAGCACACTTAGAACTTAAGTAGTATGCATTGGAGATTTCAGATCATTTGGGTGGATTGTGGATTTGAATCATTATGGTTCCTAAGCTTTTGGCTAAGTACATGGAAGTTCTATACGAAATCTAACTAGGTTGTTCATGGATTGTGAAGGTAAGGTAAGAAATGGTTCTGCACAGTTTCTATGTTTTTCAAACTTCTTCTCAGTTTTTAGACTTGTTAGCTTGAGGGCGAGCAACATTTAAGTCCGGTGGAGTTGGTAAATCGTATTTTTACACGTTTTACCTTGGGTTTTGTTCATTTTTAGAGTTTTTAATGCTTTTCTTTATCACAAATGCTAGTTTTCTCGTATTTGTAGTGTTAAAAGTCATTTCAGGTCGAACAATGGACTCTTGAGAAATTTAGACTCATTTGGAGCAAAAGTCAGTTTGTGGACAGTTTCGATGCGTAAGAAATATCATCCAAGATGGAGGCTTTATCCTCAATGGATTTTGATGAAATTTGGACAACAGCTAAAATTTTGAGTTAGCTTTCAAATGGAGTTGGTTTCAAGGCAATTGGATCTATTGATATCTCATGTTTTCACCCAAGAAAATACTGGAAACGTACAAATGCGTACATTGTAGTGGTTCGGGGTTGAATCCACAGAGACCAAAGGTTGCACGAAAAACTATCAGTTCAAATGCGGGCTAACGCGAAAAGGAAAAGTTGTAAGGTGATGCTGTAAATTGAAATAAGCAGAGAAAGCAACGAATCAAGCAGATGTAAATCAATAAGAGAAAAAGTGTTAGGTATAGGGTGTTCTCAGCGAAATCATTTCATCAGGATTATAGGTTTGTTTTCACAGAAACAATTAAGAGCCATCTTAAACTCAGTTCACAAGATTAGAGTTAACCTACTTTTGTAGCTCCAACTATCTATGCTTAAAGATCTTAGACACTAACTTTTGTTGAGTTTTGAATCCTAAACACGCATTCTAAACATGATTGATTTGTTCACAAGTTGCTTAAACATCAATTTCCATTGGCCTAAACCAACTTGCTCATTTATCTTTCTTTCTGGAACTTCATCGAACACTTTCGGTGCGTGAAATATCCTAAGTTCATGAACTAGGTGATCAAGCCAATTCAAGCATTAAACACAAAGATAAACGAAGATCAATTGATAATTCCCTGATCTAATAACCTAACAATCAGAGATTCATAAAATCCCCTACGAGATACCTTAAACCCAACTAGAAGACTACTCACTCATAATCAGAAAACAACTACAAAAGAAATCAAAGTAAAACATATTGTAATTGCAATAAAAAGAGTAAAAAGGTTCAGAAATCTTCTCCGAACGAAGTACATGTTTATATCCATCTCCCTTAGGTTACAAAGCTCTCGCTGTTCTCAAAAACTCAGAAAAATAACATAATCCTCTGTATATCACGAGTCTTGCTTATGTTTACAAGTATTCCGATTCAGTCTTCGATTTTCCTCTGTTTAGAAACTAATTTTAAAATCAAACTTTTCGTGATATGCCTTGGATCGACCGATCCATGGAGTGTGGATCGATCAATCTAGGTCACTATGTCCAGAAGCTTCAGTTCGCGATCCAACTTTGCGACATTTGTCCAGAATGATCTTCAAGCTCATAAATCCGTCATATCACGTTCTTCTATCCATTTTGAACCTATAACCTGTGAAAAACACAAAGAAGAACAAAGACCCAAAAATGATACATAATACTTTGGAAACATAATTTTTTTCGATTAAAAACACGAATAAAAACCTGCAAAGTCACAACACATCAAATTCCCTAAACTTGAATCTTTTCTTGTCCTCAAGTAAAGGAAACGAAGATTAAGCGAAAGGATAAGAAATTTGATATCAAGGATTCACACACTTTCAAAAGACCTTACTCTGCGCTTAGAATCACTAACCAAATAAAGTAAAGACCACTATAACATTCTCCCCAGGTCTCCTGCACAACCTCCCAAGCCCATCCATACTCTAAACGTTGATCCTGCAAGACTCGAAATCAAGTGATTGATCCTCTACATTCATTTAAATCATGTGTGAACTCTTAATCAGGTGATCTCCATCAGGAAATCGGGCTAGGAATTGGGAATGACTGTCTGATATGAAGAGGCGAAAGTGTTTAAGGGTCTAACATCGTCTAATGCAAGACATTATGCAAAATCGCTGGAAAGAGAGAGCATATCAAAATCCATGACCTCATAACCACCTAGGCATATATCACCGTAGCCGATAAAATCTCAAACAAATGCATCCTTGAGGGCAAACAAAATCTTCTTATTAAGTGAAAATGATATTCCATTTCCTGGAATAAATAAAAGCAAGATGAAATTTTCTTTTTTTCGTGCAAAATCCGGGCGGAACAACTACACAATAATGATTTCCAATACGCAATGCCCATACAACACAAAGAGATGCATATAACTCATCAACATAATCTCATCTTTCCGTAGACACACAAGATCGTGTCTAAACCACCTAAAAGTTCCAATCCTACCTAAGTAATCAGAAAAAATCATGTCTACCATACTCTCTCTATTGTTTTTACACATGTGTGCATGTAAGAGCATAAAAGAGATGCATTGAGAGTCAACGACATAGACTAAGGGTGGTGATACCAGACTAAAAATGAGTCTAGCCATCCAGGATTACTGAAAAAGAGCGGTAAAGAATGATGATTGCAATCCTGGATGATGTTTTCGTTTCCTGATATCAAAACCTGACCAAGAGAAATCAAATTCATTAATCGTCATATAACACATAATCAACCACAATAAAGTCAAGATCTTGATTCTTATTGTTTTCTGGAGGGGAGTTTGGACAATGAGGTTCTCCGGTTTGCTTGCGCTAATGGTTCTTCAAAAATGATCATCGGTAAAGATTAAGGCACATGCGCGAAAAATAATCTAAAGTCATCATCAAGCATAGATCATCCAAAAAAAGTTTATAAAGACTCATAAGAAACACACCAAAAGAAAAAGAAAAATACATATGTAACCTCCCCCAGACTTAGTTCATACCGTCTCGGTGGAAAAATAAATCTGAAGAAGGAGTAAGTCTAAAAGATAAAAGGAAATGCAAAAAGAAAAAGAAACAAAAAAGAAAAGAAAAACCGGTATGTCGAAGATCAGATCAGGTAGACGGTCCAGCACTATCATGTTGCGCCTTCTTGTGCGTCTCTGCCTCGGACCGAGTAGCCTCGACATCAATCATCTCATCAACATCTTCATAAGAAGGATCTCCACTGGTGGTAGGGGCAGGAGCGGGCACCGCAACATCCATAGCAGTAGAAGATGTGCATCCACTAGTCATCGTCTTCTTAATGGCTTTCAGAAGACACATGAGAAGGTTGTTGGTCTTCTGATGGCTGTCAATAGTCCAAGCACGAAACTCTCTGTCATGGCAATCGAGAGGAGGCGGTGGAGCAAGCTGAAACGGAGAGAAATCGTCAGGAAAAGGCTCCTCAGCAGGAGCGTCATCATCATACTCCTCAACCTCATCATCTGCATTAATCTGAACAGGTTGTGAAGAAGAACCAATAACCTTGGTCTTCGTGAATGTCACGGGGCATGGGCACAAATTCGCAGGGCTGGGCAAAAACTCTACCGCTGCAACACTCACCAAATAAGTCAAATCAAGACGAGGGAGAATGCAAAAGAGAGAAACCTGGTCGCGACTCTAGAAGTGATAGACATGCAGTGCATAAGGGAGGAAATGTCCATGGATAGTACTCGTGATAATGTTGTAGTCAATCAAATGACGTCCATCACAGTAGTTATATGGGAGATCATGAGTCGTACAATGCACTGGTTCTTTCTCCCCCACTAGGCGAACCCGATGAAAACGCATGATCTTGGTAACCATTCCACCAAAACCTAAAGACTTCCCCACATCAACCATAGACGCTTTGTAGTAGGAGAACTTCTCGGCCAGCACTGCTCCTAAGTTAAGCTCATGGCCTTGGGGATAAGTCACATTATCACCTCCTGGCCAAAGATGCCTAATGCCTACGAACAACAAAGCCAACTCATCGTAGATAATAGCAGCTTAAATGGTCTTCCCATAGATTTGGTAGCTCAGGATCTTGGCGGCGTAACGTAAGACGGGGCTACGAATCCTGGAATGCTTGGCATTCTGCGAAGTGAAACAACCTGCGGCAATGAAATCCCAAAAATCATGAACACGAGGAAGAAGAGGGATCTCATAATGTTTACCCTTGGAAAAACTGAAGACGTCACACAGCTGGAACAGAGACATGTTGTAGAACCGCTTGTGGAGAATGGATGAGAAAGTGCTCTCATTGGCAACATGACTGTCCGGACGCTGATATTGAAGGCGTGTAGAGGCCAAAAACTGGCGGCAAAGACGCTGATATTGAAGGCGTGTAGAGGCCAAAAACTGGCGGCAAAGATCAGGATAAACATCCTCCTCGAGATCTAAGAGGCTCCCCAAGCCTATCCTCGTAGTCAAAGTGTGAAGCCCCGCGTTGAATCCTAAGGCAGTATTAGTGTATCCATCCATATACTTCGTAGTAGGGAAGTCGATGGCGTGGAGCTCATGGTAGAAAGCTTTGTCATGCACATCCCATTACTTTTTGTGATGGGACGGTTGGCGGGATGCTTCTTGTCGTTCTTACAAAACTTCTAAGAATACCAAGGAAATAATGAAACCTTTTGAATAAAGTCAGGTCGTCAAGCATGTTAGAAGATAACAAACTCTTAAGAAAAACCTCCAAATAACTAAAAGTTAAAGTTAGTAGATGGAAGTTTGAGCAGAGTCTATCAAATTATCTTCAAAATCAAACACAATGCATTCAGTAAGTTATCACTATAAGTTTCATGTATGAATTATTGGAAACATTGCAATTTTAAGTCTGATGTAACAAAACTACCATTTGAAACTGAATTTTCTCTCTGGAGAAGTTTCACATTATCAGATTTCAATGAAGCGATCGTGTAACCGGGGCTCTCAGACCATGAACACCAATTCCCACAGTATCTCTCTGTTTTAAATCAAGTTGGAGGAAGACATAATCAACTTCTTTCGTTTTTCCTCATCGAGTTTAACGCAAATAAGTTGAAACCCAAAAAACAAAGGAGAAGGAAGAGATACCTAGACTAATGGAGACGACGGGTGAAACGACTTTGTCGCCGGACGGAGAAGAGATATCTTCATGGAAATGGCAGAGAGATAGAGAACCAACAATTTTGTCAGCTTTTGCGTTTTCAAATTGGGCAATCTTTAGAAGAAGAAGTAGTAGAAGAATAAGAGGAATATTCACCTGCTTTGACGCACATCTTCATAAACGGAAATCAAGACCCAGGTTCCTTTCGGAGAAATTGTGCGCCTGATAAAAGTCGATGAGCCAAAAGTGGAATTCATCATGCGGGTAATCACCCACGAGATCGCTAAAGGAATTGTAAGTATGTGACATTGTTATAGATGAAGGAGAAAGTGTTGTGTCCTGGTTTTCATGGCTGTAATTTATAGATGAAGAATTTGTAAGGTAAGGAGCGTTATGGTGTCGAGGAGATGGTGATGATTATGATATTAAAGCTCTTTAATAAGGCACCATTGATTTAGAAAAGGTGGGTGTCGACAGTTTTTTTTTAAGTTTTGGCAATGGAATCATCAAGGAGTAAAGATCTAAGATGAAAAAGGGGAAAAAGAGGTATTTGAGCTGGCCGTATGTAGGTGGACTAATGGGCTGATTTTTTCTTTTTAGTTTAGTAAAGATATTATGACAAAGTACGATTAGAAAGGTGATTATGGTGATGATATGGTTGCTTCTAAAAGCATTAGTAAAAGGCTTCAGTGGCCATTCTAGGAGTGCTCAATTATCTCTTTTTTATTAGTCAGACTAGGGGAATCCCTGTGCGTAGCGCATGTTATGTGCTATATATTTTGTTTATATTGTTAGAGTTGTCGCTGGACCTTCTATTTTTTTAGAAAAATCTATTTCTCTTCGCAGATAAAGAACTTTCTTAGCATTCACTTTTTGAACAAGTGTTTATGTTTGATTAAGCTCGAACGGATTTCTTAGGATCTTATTAGGTGTTGAAAGTCTTAGCTTTGATCCGCTAAAGAAGCTTCTTTTGCAATGTTTTTGTTGAAAGTTTCGATCTAAAAGGTTTCTTTTAGACAATGGTTAAGAGTATCTTGTTAACATCCGTGAATCAAATCAAGCTCTGAGAAGTTTGAAGAGGCTCAAGACTCTCAGAAATTTATTTAAGCCTTCTAATGAAAGAAGACACTATGTTTTGTACATAGTGTAATGAAAGATCTTCCATAATTATATTGTACAAGTCTTATTTTTTGTCGTGCACATAACTAACTTTCAAGCTCTTTCATTGAAGGAAGACACGTGAATATGGATGTGGCATGAGTAGAACGCGATCTCAGCGACCTTGTCTCTTGAACAATGTGAAGAATACAATGTGTAAAAAGAAACTACATCTAAGACACCGGTATTTAGAGTGATCTGCCTTACTACATGTGCCACACATAAAGTTGAAATCATTAAGTGTAAAGTATGGATTTCTTGAGAGGCAAGTGTTTATTCTCTTACCGAATAGATCACTACCCATGTTAACAATGTCATGACTATTTTGGAAAGTGCGTATTTTGCACTTTTGTGTAAAGATGTTGTCCCCTTCTTCGGGAAACCTTACATTGCACCATCTAGTACAATGATTTTCTTAGATTTAATCATATATGCACATAGTTTGTAGTTAAAAGTAGGACTGTTTTATAATGTGTGGGAGAATTAGCTTTAGGTCTAAACGCAAACATTCTTATTTATTCATTAGATGTTGACCAATTAAACTATTTGACTTATGGGTTTTGACTCAAGTAAGTTTGCTTTTCCTAAGCTCTACCACAGATGTATGCAACAAAGGCGCCATTCCAAATCTCATGTTAAACCGATAGCCAAATCAATTTAAATAAATTCTATACCGTTACTGATAAAGTAATCCCGTAAACCAAAATTAAACTGAAATGTTAAATTAGCTTGAGACTTTGCAATATATAACTTGATCGATGGCCTATAAGCTCTCGTACACTATTGTTTTGGGCTGAATCATAAGGTCCAAATACGTTAAAATCAAAACCTTTTCTCCGCCAAAATCAAAACTTTTTTCCCGCCAAAATCAAAACCTTATGCGTACAAATTGTTACTATGTGCGAGTTCAGTTCTCATTGTCATTTTATCCTTTTTGTTAAAAATCAAAAGATTGGGTCATAAAATCCCAAGAGAAAATATGTGCGAAATTGTGTGTATATTACATTTTTTTTAGGAAAATTATGTTAGCATTATCATTACAATATTGCTTAATTTAATTATTAGATTTGAACTTTTGTTTTTAATTTATGTAGTATGTTACTTTTTTATCAAGCCAGGGATGAATTATTTGCAAATAGATATGTAAACCGATAAAATATTTAGCAAAGAATTGTATGTGTATATGGAAAGGTAACCAATATTTTGTGTAATTGATTTGGTAATCTGACATTGAATTATCTTTTTGGCCTAAGTGAGTGTGGGTTTTTGTTATAGCATATGCATCATATTGTGTATATAATTATCTGTCTTAACCTTTTTTTATCATTTTAATGTATATGTAATTTGATCTCTCCATTTACTGTTTCTTTTTTTTAATTCATGTGCAAGGTATTCTTTTGAATTTTTTAAATTAGTAAATCAATCTAACTTAAAAATACTTTTTGCAGATTTATGCATAATCTTATGTTATAATGTTATCTCTTACATAAACACTCATTCATAAATACACCCTAAGAATTTTTTTAATACAAAAATAAAATATTCACGTAAACATCTCTATCATTTGAGGTTTTGACCAGAAACCAAAATATTTTGACCTAAAATAGCTTAAAATATTTGTGAAATTATGTTATAAATTAGTCATAAACCACATCAGCTCATGCACTTATAGTAAACTATGACATAGCTTTGTATGTTACCTTGAAAAAAGTAAGACCCTTTACAAGCAATGCTTGGAAATTTATGATGCATACCTCTTCTATTTGGAGATTCTTACCACATAGTTACATGGTCTCTTGCAGTTGACAGTTCTTACTGTGCATATTTTCTTATATGGGAGAGCATACCTGATAAGAATGGTTACCTAGTGTCAAATTACGTATGAGCTATCATCATGACTGATTTATCCATTTTTGTTTGAATTATGATATGTAGTTTTTAGAGTTGGAGCTACTATTCGAGAAAGAGCTATTATTTTGGATGATATTGCACTTAGCGTCGCCCTAAATGCTCAATTTCTATTTCAGATTGGTGTCTTCATTGTTGTGCCGATGATCTTGGGTTTTATTTTGGAACAGGGTTTCCTCCAGGTATTGATTTCCCACCATTTTAGTCATATCATAATGTTATGCCATATTTTCCAATATGATTGACAGGGAAGCGTTTATAATTCCCTTGGAGACATGGACATGTTTCGAGTTAGCTCGTTTAGTTATTTGATTATCTACATTGTACTTGTACTGAATTATAATTTTCCGTTATGGTCAGAAATTCTCATGATCTTACTAATGTTTTCTTGTTAGTTGAGAAACTATCTCTCTTTAATCCACCTTTCACAATGTAGGCATTGTTTGTTTTAGTTGTGCACTGTAGTGTGGAGATGGACTCTAGTGTTCTGAATGATCCTATTTGTTTAGTTATCTAAAAAGAGATGTTTACTTGATATGGACATAAAGTCATTTGGTGAAAAAGACTAAAATAAGACTCTTACCATCATGATTCTCCCACGGTTTGACATGAATAAAATCCCGTTGCCTCAATCTTCATACCAAAGTCATGACTCCTTGTCAGCAAATATCTTTTAAATCCTTATTCTAATTTATGATGAGGAGACTCATCAATCACTTTCATCCTATCAAGAGACTGAAAAATCCAAGGCCCTCCTTTGGGCCTCTCATCGTTGTTCTCAGATGATACTTCTTCTCTCTAATCGACAACTCTTTTGCCAATTACGAACCGACATCTCGCTTCTTTCAAGTTCTTAGATCTCAAATTTGTTGTAAACTCAAAGATACAAAGAACCCAAAAGCAAGAACAGAGTAGCGATTTGTTTACTCGATGTTCACTTCACGGAATGTGAAAGCTACTCACCGGAGCCAGGATCTTCCCAACAATTCACTAATGCAAGAAGAATAGTTTGAGCTTTTCGCTCTACAAGATCAAGAAGATGATGCTCTCTCTCTCTCACACACAAATCAGATCTAACGATCGCTCTCTATTATCTCAAATTCAACCTCATAAGAGACAAAGGGGTGAATTGAGTTATAAAACTGAAACATACTAGTAAACCATACCAACCAATGACCAGAATTGATCTACCCTAATAACTCCTATCGGTTTAGCTAAACTAGCTGAAAGATTAGAACAGAGTAAGCCTGTGATTAATCATCAACATAACAATCTCTTCCTTGATTGATGGCCGAGCATTACTATACCTTCTTGTGTGATTATCAACTGGGAATAAACCTCATGGCACAGTCGTAAGCCTCTAGGCTTTCACGACTTTGAGCAAGCTTAACGCTACGTCAAATTTACTCAATGGAACCACTTTCGTTAAGATATATGGCCGATTTCTACTTGTATGAATCTTCATGACTTCAACTAACCCATCAGCGATCTTTTCTCTTATAAAATGGAGCTTTACATCAAAGTACTTTGTGTTATGGGTGATTTTGGGACGTTCTTTAGAAGCCATTACGGAAGCTGGAAGACAATAGATGTATGTATTTTATGTTTGAATCTAAGCAAAAAAAAAGGAAAAAGATGTGTATTTTTCTCTAGAGTCTAGGTTTTTTTCGGATTTTCTCTCCAAACCCCTAAACTTTATATTTATACATGGAGTTCATTGATATCTCTTATAAATCAGGAGATATCGTATCTATCTAAACATATTTACATGATTATCTACTTATTTACCGATTAAGATAAACACTATATAATGGCGGCAGGCTTTGGGCCTCTAGCCTCGCTTTGGCATTCGGCTTCCGGCTTCGCCAGATCGTTTGGCTTCCTGCTTCTGGGCATTCCCCTGCCTTATGACCTTCCTACTGTACTCCATTCGAGCCAAGGGAAATTCCTAAGGCTCAAATTACTCCCAACAGTTTGCACCTTATTGCGCAGGTTCGATTCGAAGCTGGGGAATAACGTGTTTTCCTTGTTGCTTTGGCAGGAAGCCGTATGTTGCTTGACTATTTGCTAGTACGATCATGCACCACTTTGAGCTCCTTGGATATCTGCTACTTCTAGCTGGAGTTTTGTTGATTATGGTCACGATTTCTGCAGGAAGTCCCTGTTGCTTGCTGACGCCTTTCTTCTGGCTCTAGATCTTTTTAATTTCAAACTCGCAAAGTGATGAAAATCTTGGAAACTGTTGCGAGAACCTCAGCCGTCTATTTAGGATATTTGAAGAAAAGAGAGAGATTGCTCTGAGATATGTGATTCTTCATCATTACGCGCGTGTGATAGCTTCACTTCTTTCTCTTTCTTCTTCAACATTTCAATTTCTTTTCTTCATTCTTGCCTTTTTCTCTCTACTTTCTTTCCTTATTCTTGCAAAAAGCCTCCTTTTGGAATCCAGATTCGAGCTCTATCCCATTCACGATCCCAGGTTAGAATCTTCTGCTCTTTCTCCTTTTTCTTCTTTTAGGCTAGGATCCAGAGGATATCTTTAGGGTTTAGGGTCCGCTTAGCTTCTAGGTTTCTTACCCCTTTTCGAAACCTAGATCTGTAAAACCCAAACCTTCGCAGGTCGCAACACTACAAGAAAACACGCAATTTGCGAGAGAAATTTGCGAGGAAA
>OVAN01002716.1:0-32077 GCA_900406275.1 Anastatica hierochuntica
GAATAACATCTAAACCAAACCGGTCTCGAATAAACTCGAATCGAAACGGCGCGCGAATATGGTTTAGCATGAATTCACTCTTCTCTTTTATACACCATAGTGTATATAAGATATTTTATATCTCCATTTCTCATTCAAACAAACTCTAATTTTGACATGTAAGTGCACTATGTCATAGTGGCTACATTGTCATAATTANAAGAGTTCGACAACAGAAGCAAGCTAAGATGCAGTCTTAAATACAACTCCAAAAAGCAACCTAAACCGCAAATTCGAGAATTAATGTGAAAAAGTTCCAAAAGCAATTTGAAATCCTAATTAAAACTGAAACAAAAATCTCATAAGCACGTATCATCTTCAACATTCATCACTGTCATAAACAATTTCTTTGAAAGTAGGCAATACTTCATCTTCACCATCAAACTTTTCATCCTCTTACACAAATATCAAACAAAAAAATATAATTAATATAGCATTTGATTAAAACTTATGGAAAACTACTTGATTACCATTTTCACATGCTTCAAAGCCCTTTAACCAATTACGACTGCATATCAATATTTGAACATTTTTTGGAAGAAGACGATTTTTTTACTTCTTCAAAAACGAAGATAGTGATAGGAATGCTGAGATATCACAAGTCATGCAAGCCAAAGCTTTGCAATTGTGAGAGTTATCTTTCGACTACTCTAAAATATCTAAACTCTCAAAAGATGCCATGTCTAATGAGAGCTCCTTTAGATATAATTCAAAGATAACTTTCCACTTACAACAACATTTGATTTGCGAAAAGAAAATAAATCTTATTGCATTTGAAAAAAACGAGTAAGTCATAAGTTTATAAAATTAAACTTTTATGTAAAGGAGAAATACTTACATTGTAGTTCATAAAATTTTCTCTTTTTTCTTCGAATTCATCATCTTGCTTTTGTTGAACAACTTCACAAGTTTTTGAAGATGGTGGTACAAACTTGAACTTACTCTCATAAGATGAGAAAAGAATATTCAGTTTGCCCCGCAGATGATTTACTTTTTCTTTACTAGTCTCGCTATCAAGTTTTTTTCTGAAACAATATTTTGCAAGTGTCAATTAAATCTCAGATCGAACACAGTAGCTATCGCAAGAATATCATTGTACTCTTCCCAGTACTCGTTAAACTTCTCTTGCATAACTTCAACCATGTCTCTTATAGTCTCATTTTTATGTGCTGCATGATTATTCAATTAAAATTGACCCTTCTATTCTTGCATAAAGTACAAGTTTAAAGTTGGATAAGTTGATCCTGATATTATACACGTGATTTCCTCAAAAGGTTGCAGAAAATCACAAATCATCTTTCCTACAATCCACTCTTCTTTTATTGGGAGAAACTTATAGTTCTTTCTGTCAGTGATTTCAAATTAGCAAAAGCAGATTCATATTTGATTACTTTGTCAAGCATATTCTAGGTTGAATTCCAACAAGTTTGCACATCCAATATCGACCCAAATTTGAAATTTATTCCAATTGTTTCAACATTTTTCAAACAACATTTTCCGAGACTCAGAAGCTTGAACATACCTAATGCTCTCCCTAATCTTAGTGAAAGAATTACCAATTACTTTCAGCTTATTTTTAACAATTAGGTTAGAAATATGAGCTGAGCACATGTCATGAAAAAACTCACCTCCACATAACAAATAATTTCGCAGCTTGTGCTGCTATTTCAAAATATCTTACATACTATCATTGTTCGTAGTATTATCTAAAGTCGTGGAAAAGAATTTTTTTTGTACTCCCCATTCTTTCAATTTTTTAAGAAGTTTCATAACTAAGTGCATACTCGTATGTGGAGGCGAAAAAGCAAGGAAAGCTAGAATTTTATTATGAAATTTACAGTTTATGTCCATGTCACGCGTTGTCAGAAACTTATAGCCTTCATGAGTGATCATAGACCACAAATTAGAAGTTAAACAAATCCTTCCTGGAAGATAAGCTAATTTTCTCTTTAAATTCTCTGTCTCATTCTCATAAAAGTTGTAAACATCTGCATTGGATGTATTCCGACTAACAAACTTGACATCTGCATTCAAATACTTCCATATTAATATGACTCTCACATATTCAACTTAAGCATACAACAAATCATGTTGGATAATACACTTAGCTACCATCTCACAAAAAATAAGATGATCAATTTTTCGTGCTTTCAATTTTGCTTCTTTGTTAATCATCACCGGACCAACATCAACATTTATGACTATAAGCTTGCGTTTCTCATGATAACGTCTTAAAACGCTTGTTTCGTTCTTTTGTTAATTATAAGCATATTCTGTCTTGCAATGATTACATATTGCTTCCTCTTCAACCTTACCCGATCTGTCACGCTTATTAATCACCTTAAAATCATTTCATATATATGAATGTTGCTTCTTTCTCTTAGGTTCTTATGACTTTCCTTTCTCTCCATCACCTTCAACCTCATATGTAGATCTTTTTATTTTCTCGCCATCTCTGATCTAGGAGAAGATTGCTGGCCTTTTCCAAGGACTGTGCATCATCTAAATGGTGCTTTCTCTGCCTCGGTGTAGATGCCTTCACTTTGTTATCATCATCCTCAACATCGACGACAAATCTTTTACGAAGCTTTGATGCTTTTGACGACTCTAGTTCATAAAACGTTCGTATATCGTGTTCTGCATTTGCTATATTGACAAGTCTCTGAGATTCAAAGTCTTTTGCAAGGATCGTATCATCATCATCTAAATGGTGCTTTCTCTGCCTCGGTTGTGATGATTTCACTTTGTCATCATCATCTTCAACATCAACGACAAATCTTTTACGAAACTTTCATGTTTTTGACGATCCTAGTTCATCAAACATTCGTCTATCATGTTTTGCATTTGCTATATTGACAAACTCTCAGATTCAAAGTCTAACATTTGCACATAGCTAAAATCACGTGAGCCTTGTAAAAAATTTACAAACATTAAATTAGAAAATATAGACATGGAAAAGTTACTGACGAAAATTTGATATAAGCTGTAAAGCGTGATGATTTTGCTTTAAAAAGATTTTCTCTATGATATACTCAAAAAGATAGCATCGCTGTAAAAGTGAAAACGAAACACAAGTCAAAGAAATAGTTGATATTATTAATCAACTGAAAATTGTAAATAAGCAAAGCTATTTCATTAAATGAAAAATGTATTCTTAATATCTCATTGTCATCGTGATTCATACTCATTAATATGCATATAAAGAAAGAGATATATCACTTAAAGACAAAGAACCATTGAAACGAAGTAATACACATATTAGAAAAATAGAAAAAAAGGCAAAATTTTAGAAATATGAAAACGTAATGGACAAGTAAAATCATCCTCTAATTCACGCAAACACGCTTCATGGCCAAAAGCAAAACTTGCAAGATTACAATGTTATAGTGACAAATCATCACAAGTACACTAATTTTTGTATTTGCTTATTAATAACGCTTACCATGTCGTACATAATGAGAACTTATGTTGTTGTAGTGATCGTCTTTGTTTTTTCAAAAAATTATGGTTTAGCTATGTTTTGTTTTAGTAATTAATGGAAACTCAAAGACCTAAGGATTATAAAAAGACTCTAAGTGAAACAAAAGGTTTGGCTAAAATCTATTGGAAACAAAACATTGAATAACCCGCTAACCTCCATACCCTTAACGGGTTTACCCGTCGAACCAAAAATCCACCACGACTGAACGCGATGCCCGCTTCTTAATGGATTATAAAATATTTTTTCAAACTCGTCCTATAACAGACCTATATGGGTCAAACTCGCAGGCTAAAACTCATTTGACATCCCTACAGAGGAGTAAGATGGAATCGGAAAGAGCAAAGAAGGCTAAAGATCACGGTGGAGTACGACGACAGTGGGATTTTCAACAATCTTCTACGACGTATGTGTTTGCTCTATCGTGTGTTCTATGGAGGCAGGTGAAGCTTACCCGTGGAGGATAAGCTTCGATTTCTACCAAACGAGGAATTGATTATTTTGAGAAAAAGTTATATTTTCAGTTTGGTTAGGTCTCAAAGTCTGTTAATATCTTTGTTCCGATACTAAAATTGTAAAAGTTTTCAAACTTCTATCTTATTTTTTATTTATGATCTAATAAACGTTAACCGAATATATTTTTAGCCTCGTATGATTTAATAATATAATTTATAGGTTTCAAATGAAGTTTGATTTCTAGATTACAAAAATATAATTTATAATTATTTTTAATATATGATTTAATTGAATACTGCATTAGAAAACAAACTAACGCAATGATGTAAATCGGATGATATCTATAAAATAGAAAACAATTATAAAAAATTTAGTATATATATTTATTTGCATAAATGTAAATGTGATGTTATTAATATTTTGTTTTAATTGGTTCAATCATTTTAATATTTTGAATTCCTGATTATGTATCAATTTCTCACGAGACAAATTTGCTTATATGTTAACTCATAGAGTCTTATTGATTATAAATGTTTAAGAGAAGGACAAATCTTCATCTCAAGTCCCTAAAAAAGGCTAAAACTTTTGATGAAGAAAAAAGCAAACACTAAGATCGCTACAAATAATGCAATAGTAACTAGTTCACCTGCCTAGAGTATACAACAGATAGATTAAAAGCAGATTTCAGCTTCTGAAAATCTGAATAAATGAGAATGACGAGTTGTTGTAAGCAAAGCCTATCATCATTGCCTTTGTTGAAAGGTTTCTTTTTCGACGCAGGTTTGGTTTGTTGCCAAAACATTAAAATGCCATCCGCCCAGCGAGCCTACTCTCTGAGATTCGTCTGTCTATGGCTGCATTTATCGAGTTCATCTGCAACAATTACCAAAAAAGTAGGATAAAAACTCCAGTTCTAAGTTAAAAAGAAAAATTGGATGCTTTATTATATAAAGACTTGACGAGTTTTTTTTTTTTTTAGTCTTCAACGCCATAATGGTGCAAAGGTACCAAACTTTGCAAAGTTAAGTTATATATAAAAGGGCTGACCTGGGTTTAAAACCAGACCTGTAGAGCACGCTCTCGTGGAAACCAATCACCACATTTTTATACAATACAAGAGCAAGAGAAAATATAATGATAAAACAAACTGATCCAAACACAACTTCCGTCATTACTTATTGCAAGCTACTAAAGAAACCATTCTAAGATCAATATGATATAACATGCTTTAAAAAATTCACCTATGCGGCTATGCCTATTCTCATATCCTCCTAAGGGAAGCAATTATAAACTGAATTTATAGTGGTACCTCTTAGCACAGAAAAAATAGGATCTGGAATAAAATAAAGCCTACCGAATGGGTCAGACGTGTAAGGAAACTCTTCTTTGCTTTAAAAGGGAAATTCTGAACTTACCTGGCTGGTTTCATCATGCACCTTGTATTTCGGTAAAGACATTCTTCTTTCCTCCTGCGGTTACATACACATAGATTGAAAAACCAACTGACAGTGTTATCGGCAATTCTTCAAAATCAACAAGCAATACAAAATGTATAGGAGGACACTTACCATAGACATTGCTTCGTCATCCCATACAAGATACACCTCATTAGGCTGAGAGCTAGGAGCTTTATTTGCAATTACAGGAGGCGGTCCAATTGAAGGACCACTGGTGTTTGGACCAGAGGCATACGAATGAGCATTAGACCCACCCACTGCAATACAACACCAAAGAGACGTTACAATTTGACACAAAACAACCAAATCAAACTTAAGCAATTGATTCAGAGAATCCAATAACTAAACCTGGGATAGAGTTGTTAGGTGGAAATGCATTTACTGATCCTAGAGCGTCCCCAGTAGGCAATTGCTGAGCCCCACCAACGGGAAGAGGAGCAGAAAATGGTGAAGCTTGAGATGGAATGCTGCTATTCACAACAGGGAACAAAGGTTGTGGAACCGGCATTGTGAGTGATGCTGAAGGAATCCCAGGAGGAGCGACTCCACTGACTGGTGAAGGTTGTACTACAGGAGAAGATGTTGGGAGAGTCATTCCCATACCGTGAACAGGAAAAAGGGGTTGCGGTCGATACCCTAAATGGGTTGCTGGAGGAACAGAGACTGCTGGGTTTTGTGGATACCATTGTTGTGGACGAGGAGGAGGCATAGGCCATCCAGGACCAGGTTGACGCATAGGAGCACCGGGATAATACCTGTTTTCACAAATAGTTAACATGGTCAAAACTCAATAACGATAAAAAATTATATCTAACATAAGGAGCACATGAATAACTGTTTACTACAAACAATTCTAGGACAGAGTTCTATCTTGGACAATCCAAAGAATGAGCAGAGGAAACCAATAACCTCATGGATGCAACAAGTTTCAAGACCACAGGACAGAAAATAAGAGAAAAACTCCTTCCCCGTAATTAAGCATATAACAAATTTTGAAGAAAACAAAGACAACATCTTAATATTCAAGTCCCAGCAAAAAAAAAAAGAATATAGAGTAATAAGTACTAACATTGGCCGCATAGCACCAGGCACTTGTTGAGGCGGATACACCATTCCATACGGTCTAGGAACTGCACCACCAAGAGGCGTGGAAGGAATTTCAACTTTTGCAACTTTGGCTGGGGACTCCTCCTCTGCAAAAAACAGAACCTCAATTTAAAAGGTACATTATGCATTAAACGAGCATGCATATGATTTGATGACCATTAGATCCCACAGATCCATAGTACTTGATGCAAAGACTAAACGAATTTCCTGCTTTACTTCTCCTATTCAATGGCTGCCAATGTAAAAAATATATATATATAAGTTCCTTACCTTCTTCACCGTAGTGAGCAGCCAAGACATCAGGTGGAATTCCTTGCATTCCATATATTTCAATATCAGTTGAATCTCGGCCATCCTTCGCATTAGGAACCCTAAAGGGAAAAATATGGAAAATATATCCAAGTTAGCAGCAAAACAGAATCAGAAGCATTGGGAATTATGAATGGTGTGCATCTCTGCAAGCCTAGACAAGAATTGACTTCTGAATTACTAAAATCACACGAAACAAATAGAAAAAAGAAGCAAAATTCCAAAATAAAAATGCAAACACATGGACAATACCATTTCTAAGAGACCACCTATCAAGCAAAAGATTGCGTCTTTACAAGATTTTCCACAAAGAGAAGTTTAAACTAGGGTTTATGACAAATCTCGTATAAAATTAACCAAACCCCTAAAAGAACCAACGCAAGAAACGATTAAAATTGCTCTAAATTTCCTGTAAACACACACATTCAAAGGAAAAATCGAAAAAAGATCGTACTTTGTAACATTCTCTTTATGAACCTGGAGGACATGAATGACCATGCCGCTAGCTGTAGAGAGCTTCTTGTGACAGACATGGCACTTAAAGTGCTTAGCTTTCTGGTGCTGCACAAGGATCTTCTCATCATCGAACTCTCTGTCGCAGTAATAGCACCAAACTTTTTCCGTAGATCTCTTCTTCTTCTTCCCCATAGCACAGAAACTTTGATTTTTCAAGGATTCGAAACTGTCTCTCAATTTCAATTGAAAATCTCTCGTCTTCTTTGTCTCCTTCCTCTCGCTAGGGTTTTCTATTCGCACAAGCGTTCTTGATCTTCAGATTCTTCCGTCGTTTTATTTTTATTTTATGTATTTATTTATTATTATCGGTTACTCTTTCGTATTTATATCAAAAGGAACTTTCTTCTGTAATATTGCCTATAAATCCAAAACTTTAGCCGAATTGTATTTCTATCCACATTAAAAATATTTTTATTAATAAGATAAGAACATTTAAAAAGAGAAGAGAAGTTTAACAAAAACAGTCAGGATGGCCGAGTGGTCTAAGGCGCCAGACTCAAGTTCTGGTCTTCGAAAGAGGGCGTGGGTTCAAATCCCACTTCTAACATTTGTTTCATATTAATATTTTTTTTTAATATAAACATTTTCGGTTGTAATAGTTTATCTTAATCTCATTAAAAATATTATCCTTCCATAAATAGCCACTTATGGGGAGAGTAATAGATTAATGGAACTTCTAAATTTGTTTGACATGGGAAATTTTTTCTTTTTTTGACTATTGAATCATTGACTTATAAGTAATTAGAAATTTAACACTAAAGAAAAGGAATAAGAAATTCAAAATAGTAAACAAGATAAATTTTATTTCTTTCTTTTCCTTTAAAGATAAATTTATTTCTATTTGGGGAAATGGTATGAAGAACAAATATAACCAATCTGGAAAGAAATTCAATTAATATCGTCGTTGACAAAAAAAACTAATACCGTTGATTTCCTTCTTTCTTTTTTATAGTAAAAAATCGTTGATTTCCTTTTGTACAAATAGAGGATAGATCTATATAATAAGATATCCCCTAAATACAAAAGGCTCATCGGCAAATTCGAAAAGCAAAAAATGATGAATGTGCATTGGAAATCAATGATGATAATGATGGTGATTGTGGCGGCGGCGATGGTAATGGCAGTTAAAGAAGTAAATGGAGAGACGGCGGCTGAATGTCGTGAAGAATGCATTCAGAGTTGTGCCACCACCGGCGCATTGCCGGGCAAGTGTCTCCAGAGTTGTTACCGTGAATGTCCTCGCGGCCCGCCTAGTCGTACAAATAGGTAACACTTTTTCTTAACATATACAATAGACAATAATTTGGGAGATATATCAAAATATATTCTTTAAGATCGAAAGTTGGAAACAAATATAAATTAGTGTGACTAATATGTTATCAACAAAATGTTTGACCAATATGTTTTTTTAACATGATGAAAATATTATATATGTATAATTTAGATAATGAATAGTTGAATGATCGAATAATAGAAATTCTGCTCATACGTTCATAGTATACTATAAGTTTATAGCCCTATTTTTCAAATACAGTAGAAAGTTTAGAAATTTTTAATGATAAAAAGTAAATCACACTTGAGAAAGTGGTATGTTATTCATCAACAATATATTTTTTGTTTTTAGAAAGACAAAATCCCTGTTATGAATTTTATTTAAAAGAATTTTTTTAAAAATAGAGTATATAATATTAAATTTAATTTTCCAAACTCAAGGTATGATAAATTTATATAATGTTAACAATATATAAGGAGTTGAAAAAGAAGTCTAGTATCGTAGTAGAGTAATAAAAAGATCATATTGTTTTTTTTCACCCTAAAGATCATTGAATATTGGATGGTTTTTCTACTTTGTAACAGTGGAGCGCATGCATAGAAGAAAGAATGAAGTTTCATGAATATGTGATTCGACTCTTGAGACTTTTAAAATATTTTTATAATATCCTTAAAAATCTTATGTTACAGTTATTGTGATGTAACAATATTAATACCACAAAACAACAATGTCTTCTGTTTTCTCGATCGCACAAGTTATTGTGATGATCTCTACTTCTTTGTAGTTGTCATTTGTGTTTACGATATTAGGAAAATACATTTTTCTCTGGAGTTTATCGTCACCATGAACCTAAAAACGTTGTCGTTTAAGCCATTTCCCTTCCCTCTCAAATTTTGTAAGTTTACTCAAGTTTGTGATTTTATTGGACAACATGTTTAGTTAACTCATGTAGTATCGTAGTCTACAAAGATGTAATTGTGAATCCACACAATTAACGAAGAAAAGTATGTTCTCTTTGCATGCATCCGTTTACAATCTTAATCATTCTCTGTAAGCCAATCAAAGCTCTTGACCACAAGAATGAAGAATCAAGCTTCATCCGAATCAAAAGATCACTCCACACCACTAAAATTGTAATGATATTTTACAAAATATCCCAAAGTTAGGGAAACGAAACAACAAGGTCATAACATCATCTAGCTGTCGCTTTGTTTTGGTCTTTCGGGGATGGTAGTTTATCAATCACCCAGCTCGGAGCTTCATTTACCCATAGACCTACACCGGTTTCTTTGTTCTTAAAATTCGGGCTTCTTTCATGTCTCTACATTCATTTGAGTTATAAATGAGCGATACATTGCTGTAAATATGTGAATTAAGGTTTTGATTTTCAAGTTTGTTTACCTTATCACATCTGTTGTCCCACCACCTATCCATATTTTCCACCAAGTCCTTCCATGATTCCTCTCCGGCTGAACATGTTTGACGGAAGCAAGATTGTTAAACAAAGAAGAAACAAAAATTTCGAGTTAAGTCTTCTGGAGCGGAGATGCAATTTTTGTCATTCCAATTCGTAGATTACTAACGATTCATCAACAAGAGAATTGTTTCCTTACCCTTTGGTTGTTTCACATATTTTGATGTAATGAGAATATCAAACTTCATGTCTTTAAGATCATACAGTATCTCCCTTGGAGCCGTGTTCAGCCAAAGCGCTATACTACCATCTTTTTTCTTGATATCAGGGTATTTAGGATTAACCTGCAACGAAGGAAACATATTTGACAAGTGTAACGCAAAATGTAACAAATAGATCAGTAAGAAAAGTTTAGTCACTGATCCGTTTTGTTTGCTTTCGCGGTAATCGCACCATTCACCCGGTTTATCAAGAAAATCAAACCAACCATCAGTTCCAATGCCTCTACCTTTTTGAAGGATAGCTAAGAATACAAAGACAAAATATTCTTGGTTAGCCATCAGTTTTTAGATAGCCAAACTAGTAAACCTCTACCCCGTAGCTACTTACCAGAATGCTTTAGCACATCTGTTTTATCCTTTGCTGGCAAAACTTTTGGTGCAGCTTTAGGACCACCAATGTAGTGGAGATCACGAACCATTACCTGATGTGAAAAGCAACCATGAATAACTACTCTGTAGCTCGAAATGTCACTCCAAAACATGAGCAAAAAACCGCTGCTAAACCACTTCTCTGTTTCCAAACAATGCCATTGCTTTTAGATACTAACCTGAACACATTCTTGGCCAGGATTTGCTTCAGATGGAAAGGCATCCACAAGAACATGTCCAGTAATATGAACTCGGTTGTTTTTCTTCAAATGACAATTAGCAGTATAAGTTAAACCCCCTTCAAATATTACCGGGATCCTGATTTTTTTCACAGAGAAAAAGCGTAAAGCCCGATTTTATAAACATAGTCGCGAAACAATGCTGTGAATGAATAAAAGCACTCATCCTAACAAGGCCATTGCAAGTTTAAACTACATTTTTATCTAGAATCCAATAAAGCTCGGTTCAAGCAGAATGCAAGAAAAGCTTAAGCAGAATCTACAAGTAATCAATATGCATAACTCAAACTCTTCCAATTCAACTCTTTTAGTTCTTCGATTTAGCCCCGCTCCGAGTCACACAATCAACAACATACTAACTTTCAACACACAAAAGAAGAAGAATCCATCAAAATCTAACCAGAATTTGTGAGCTGAATCCGAATCAGGGTCCAATTTGGAATCAGGTGAAGGTCCATGAGAAATTACCGTCGAGGGCGGAGAACTGAACGGTTTAGTGGACGTACCCAATAAGATCAACAGAGTTGGTGATTTTGGGTTGGTAAGGTATCTCCGTCGGTCTTGAAAACTCCGACAAGTTCACCAAAGGGAGTTATTGCTCTGATTTCTGAGTATTGCTTCCTTCGCGGGTGTGGCTACTATTATCAGACAAATTTGAAAGACATTGCTGAGACAAAACCCATGATTGCCTGGCTGTTGAATTCAGCGAAGGTCTTATAGATTTCGCAAGTGATCTCGCGAGAAACTGCATCTTTGTGCAAAGACTGAAGTTTTAGGGTTTATGGGGTTTTCTTTGGAGCTTTTGACAACAAGGACAAGGGTTCCTTTTTAGCTTCTCTCGGTAGAGGAGAAACGCTGTCATTTCATTTTCTTGCAAAATTTTCCTACGAACAGCTTAAGACTAAGTTTCTAGTCGAATGATCCGATATTATAACATATTTATTAATTCCCGCAATTAGAAATATTTATATGTAACAATAAACGTGTTACATGTAAAGTTGACATTGACAAGGTATGGTATTCACTAGCAGGCGTGACATGGGTTACTAAGCCATTATGAGATCTAAGCCACCATTATTTATGGCTTTACTTTATTCTAAAAATCTTTTAAAGTATTTTCTATCTAACCCTTCTTTGAGTATACATAGAACAAAATGAATATCCAAAATGATGGAATAGTTTGTGATTATAAGCAAAGATCTCTTCTTTTTATCCCATCTGCTTCCTTTTGTTTTACTTAAATAAATCATTTTCTTCTAAACGGTTTGTAATTACAGAGTCTTGTAATGATCAATTTGTTCTTCTCTTTTTAAGTTGTTTCCCTTTAATGGTCTTTTTTTTTTGTCTATTTCCCGTTTTAGTTTTCTTTTAAATCAACATAATAGTAAACATTTGATCTCTCAGAAGATATACGTCAGCTTTTTTGTATGATAAGAAATCAATACATAAATATGAATTTAAATCATAAAACCAATCAGAACATTTTACTTTTTTGTCACATACACGTATAGTTATTTCTGGAGTGCCACTTGATGTTTCTCTCAATTTTTCATCATAAAATCTCAATTTCTTTGTAACTAACCCTGGGACACTAAACCGACTATCAACGATTGATTAACCAATAATTGCGTTTATAAATTGCATTAGAGGCTAATATCCGATCTATGTTTCATAATCGAAACAAGACCTTCTCTCTCTTATTGCCAAACAAAATCAAGAAGAAGAAAAGAAAAAAAATCGATTTGGACAAAACAAAAATTAGGGTTCTTAGAGGTGGCGGTTCTCTGGAATTCAACACGAGATTGCAGAGATTTTGAAGAAAGAAGTCGATTTCATTGATAGAACGGTGTAAGTTTTCAATTTACAGATTTCATTACTCTTTAGCAGTTGTGATTTCGATGAAATTTAATTTTGAGATTTTTGGGATTTTGAAGCGGATATGATGGTGAAGAGGATGACGACGTACAACTCAATGAAGCGGAAGTGGAAGATAAAAAAACCCCAACAAAAAAGTAGAGGGTGATGACATTGAGCAATTCGTTTATGCAGAAGATGAAAACTCTAGTGAGCAAAGAGAGTATGACGATTTGGAAGGTGAAAGGATGAAGTCCAGGAAAAGGAAAAGGGATTGTAAGGAGAAGAAGAAGAAGACAAAAAGTGCAAATGATGAATACGTACATGATTGTTTTTATTTGGAGGTCGAAGATTCAATGAAGAACTTTGTGAATAAACTGTCAGATGGCCGTAGAGAAATTCCTGACATTCTGATGATGAAGTATATCTAATGGTTTAAAGAAAAAGAATGAGAATTCGAGAAGATGATGAATTAGCAGTAGGAAAAAGTTTCTTTACTGGTGTTGAATTCAAAGAGGCAGTGTTAGAGTATGCGTTAACGAGTGGGAACAATTTCACACAAGGAAAGTGTGAGAAGACAAAACTGGAATTCAAGTGTGGCATGGGTGGAAAATGCGAATGAAGGGTATATTGCTCGTATGATAAGCCTAGTCAGATGTTGTTAGTGAAGTCAACATATGAATGGCCCAACTGCACACCAAATCGGAAGTGCAAGATGCTTAAGAGTTCAGTGATTGCAAGATTATTCTTGGATAAGCTGCGATTGAAGCCTGGCTTCATGCCGGTTGTTATACAAAAGTACATTAAGGAACGATGGAAATTTGTTAGTTCTCGAGGCAAGTGCCAAAATGGAAGGTTAATAGCTCTTAGGATGTTTGAGAAGGAGTATGCATCACAATTTGCTTAAATTCGAGGTTATGTTGAAGATATTCATGGATCAAATCCTGGATCAAATAACTTTATACACATCCTAACGTAGCTGGAGAAGATGTGTTTGACCGTTTCTATGTCTGCTTTCAAAAACTCAGGAGTTGTTGGAGTGGTAGTTGTCGACCAATCATTTGTTTAGACGGTACATTCTTGAAGGTTGTTGTGAAAGGTGTCTTATTGTCAGCCATTGGTCATGATGGAAACAATCAAATCTATCCACTTGCTTGGGCAATAGTTCAATCGGAGAATACAAATAATTGGGTTTGGTTTATCAAAAAAATCAAGGAAGACGTATGACTTGGTGATGGTCAGTCATTTGTTTTGTTATCTGATAGATCAAAGGTATGTATTTGTTTTTGGTTCATAAGTGATTTATTTTCATGGTAATTTTTTTTTATCTCTGATGACTTATAATGGTATTAGGGACTCATTCATGCTATCAAAACGGTGTTACCTCAAGCTGAACACAAAATGTGCATAAAACATTTAATAGAGAGTTTGAAGAAAAATCATAAAGGGAAGGAGTTGATGAAGCCTTTAATCTGGAGTATGGCTTGGAGTTACAACCAAACAAAGTTTGTAGTGAATCTTCGCAAGTTGAAAGACTACAGTCTGATTTTGTACAACGACGTGATGAAAGAAGGACCGAAGATTTGGAGTTTGGGTTTCCTCAAGATAGGAAGTTGTTGCAAGGATGTAGACAACAATGCAACAGAGTTTTATAACGCATCAATTACAAATGGAAGAGCCAAAGCAATGATTCCTATGTTGGGAATCATAAGAAGACAAGCAAAGCAAATAATAGCCAATAATCACAAAGGAAAATTCTTAGAGTATGTTGACGAGATTCTTGCATAAGAGAAGGAAAATGCTGTTAGATGCACCACATATCCCGCTATGCATGGTATGTATTAAGTTGTCCTCGATATCAATTCATACAATGTCAACATCATCAAAGCTACATGTACGTGTGTTGTAAGTGGCAGATCACATGTATTTCGTGTGATCATGCGTATGGAGCAATAATTGATAGCCATAAGGAAGTGGAAGAATACGTTTCTGGTTTCTTTTGTACTGATATTTGGAAAGATACCTATGAGACATCCACCATTTCTCTACGAGGACCACACTTTTGGAGGAATTCTTCCAATCGGTTGGTGACAACACCACCAGATACATAATTTTCTGGGAGAAAGAAGACAAATAGAAAGAATAATTATCCAAGGATCAAAGGCAAACACGAACCTCCTGAGAAGAAGAAGAAGAAGCAAAAAGAAACATTAGGAAGGGAAGGGCGCTTAGTACATTGTTCCTCATGTCATGAGGCTGGAAATAATGTTGCTGGATGTAAGAAATTCCCAAAGCAGAAGAAGAATGCGAAAGACTCTGAGATATTGTCTTGTTCTCTCTTTCATTGTTAGTTTTGTCTACATAATGTTGTTATTTTTTCTGTTACTCATTACTTTTTTTATGTGTTTATAGTATTGTCAGCCATCTTCCTAAGCGTTGATCACACTCACTCAACCATCATAAGGAGCGACTGAAATAGATTGTGATGAGTAATTTTTATGCATTACAATGTATGCTTTGATGTAGTTTTTTTGGATATTATGGATGTCTCGACTTTTATGTGTATTTTTTGGCTATTAAACATATTTGTAGGTTTTTTTAAGTATATTTTTATGTCAATATGGATGTAGTAGATTATAAACATCTATCGGTTTGTAAGTTCTTGGCTTTCATTATCAAGAACTCTATTAAATCATTTTCATACCATTGTCATGATTTTTATTCTATGTCTTTCAAACTAGATTTAACACACCTCAATACAAAGTCTCACCAACAATCAATTGTCAAAGAAAAATAAAACTCAGAACTCATAAATAGATAATGTTAGTGCAAAGCACAACATAAACATGTCCAGACAATAGTCAAAGAAACTACTCCACAACAATAAGGATAAAAAGCATAAAAAAACATAAGCACTAACATTACTTGCATAACCATGCCACCAAACCTAAAGAAAAAACAATTACAACAACCGACTTCCAAGTGTAAGTTATCATCTCACGATCCATTACCTGAATCTCCGCCTTCACGCCACACATTTTTTCTTCTATTTTCTCAAACAAATTAGACTTTATCTCAACTTTCATCTGCTCGAAATTTTCGGTTACGATCTTCCTTAGCTCTTTCACCTCATTTGCAAGTTGTTTATGCTTTAAATAAACCATTCGTACATCTTCAAGTATTGCTTCACCCACCCACTTAGAAATGGTGTTTTCCTGTTTCGCCTTCATATCAATTGTGCATATGAAGAATCTTCTATATGGATTTTCAGCCGTCTTTGAGGTGTATGTAACAATGGACTCTCCACACCAACATCTTGAAGGAACACCCGACGCCAATCTCGATGTCGAACGACTCAATATGACACGACTTAAACCCGATAATGAAAAACTCATTGCTTCTCTTCTGCGACACCTGACCCTGTAAAATTTGCTCACACTCTCTGCTTTTCCACCAGCGATATCGACCCAGAGACTATGAACCCTAAATATTCTTTTCCCCATTCTCGATTTTGTTTGATAATAAGAGAGTGAAAGTCACTGTGGCATTTAGAGTATTTCAATTATGAAACGTTGATTGGATATTAGTCTCTAAAGCAATTTTTAAACGCAATTATTGGTTAATCAATTGCTAGTAATCGGTTTATTGTCTCCGGTTAATTACAAAGAAATTGAGATTTTATGATGAAAAATAGAGAGAAACATAAGTTGGTGTATGAAAATAGAGATGTCTAAATTCTGGGAGGGAATATGCGAAATCGAGATACTAGGGGGGATTATTGAGTCAACCCTTGCCTTATCTATTTCTCGTGGAGACGATTATCTAGTCAAAAAAATGTTTGTGGCATTAAATTGATTTTTTTCATAAGTGAAATTTCTCTTCTCTTTTTATTTTTCTATGAATCCTTTCTCTATTGTAGGTTTCCAAACATTTCTGGAATATGTTTATGTTTATATATATATATATATATATATATATAAACATATTATATATATTGTTGTTGTCTTAAGAATTAGTAATTGTAAATATCTAGAAAAAAGACTCCACACACCAAATTTACCGAGAGAGGAAATGGAGGCCGACAAGATCATAAGCTACAATTCTTTGCAAATTAAAATTTTGTATACAAATTCACAACTCTTACCAATTTTTTTCAAATTATCTCTTCGATTTTGGTATCTTATTGTCCTAAACTTTTGCTTTACATTTATGTTTCCTTCACTCCTAAATTCTTTGAGTGATTATATCAAGAGAGAAAATGAAGACCGGCGAGATCATAACTTAGGATTACAAATTCATAATTTTTACCAAATTTTTTAAAATTCTCTCTTCAATTTACGTATCTTGCTGTCCTAGGCATTTACTTTAGATTTATATTTTCTTCACTTTTTAATTCTTTGGGTGATTTTATCGAGAGAGGAAATGAAGACCGGCGAGATCATAAGATAGGATTCAATGCGAGTAAAAAAATTTGTATATAAACTTATAGTTTTCTTACCAGATTCATTTAATTTTTCTCTTCGATTTGGATGATTCTATGTCCTAAAATTTTGTTTTAGAGTTACGTTTTTATTTTTTTGTTTTTATGTATTAGAAGAAGAGAATTTTCTCTCCAATTTTTTTTAAATAATAGCACATTTCATTCAAATTCAATAGCTTTAGAAAATGTTTAACTATTTTTGATATTTTTATTTTTACTTTAATTTTTGGTAATATTTAAATTTTATTATTAATATTTTAATAATTCGAATTCTTAAAATATATTTTAAATTATTTATGAGATCTTTCATTTTTTCGATTTTTTTGAATTTTTCTTAATTTTTGAAATAATTTAATATGATAAAATCATAAATATTATTATTCTTAACTAAAAATTTAATATTTTACAAAAAATTACGACATTAATTTAAATGAATATATAGTTAAATATATACGATTTAAAATGAAAAGAAAATGATGTATTATTTTGGAAAATAAAAATATGTTTTGTATTGTTATGGGCACACGAAAAGTTAATATATTAAAATGGTAATATAAATTAAGTTGGTGTATTTTAATGAAATTTTCCATTTCTTATATTTCAAAAGATGAAGAAGATTTGAGATTTCAATCTCTAGAGGAATTTAATTAGGCTTTATTGGCAAAGCAGTTATGGAGGCTGCTTTAATTTCCTGATCGTAGCTCGCATATTAAAAGATTGATATTATAGGAAAGTGTGCACCCCACATGCAAAGAAGTCGTGTTCAGTTTCTTCTGGATGGAGGAGTATCTTAAGACAAGTGTTACTTGGGAAAGGGTTCCATATAAGAATAAGATTCGAAATTAATACGTCTGTATGAAATGATTCATAGATCCTAGATGAGTAGCAACAACATGTACAAGGACGAGGAAATATTTGGCCTCCTAAAATCAAGACTTAACATTTAATTAATCTCATGGCAAGGGAGTGGCTACCAATTATAAACAATATATGGATCCAGAGGATATAGATTTACTTCATGGAATCCAATTTTGTCGTACTAACACACATAATGGTTTTGATATGGAACTTTATGGAAAATCTATATAGTAGACGGTCAAATCGAGGTCTAGGTTTCTCCACTTGACAAAGTCAAATCGAATTAATAGCTTTGGTTGGGACCAACTTTGGAGGTCTTAAAGGCATATGCTTAGAAGATAAAATGCCCTTTAAAAATAAAACACTTATTTGACAATTAATCGTGGGATCTTTGGCAGTAACCACATAGCTGGTTAATCGGAGAATACAATGTGATAATGTGTGTAAACGGTGTGAACTATATGAGAAGACGATAAATCATGTATTCTTTGAATGTTTGTTGATTATACAAGTATGGACAACATTCACAATCCAAACAAGGTCAGAGATGTTCCCAACAGAATCAATCTATAATAATATGAATACACTCTTTGGAGAAACCCTTTACTGACTATTTATAGATATCAACATGATATTTTCCCATTGATTTTATGGTTTATGTGGAAATCGAGGAATCAAAAAGTTTTTCAAGGCGTACTTAGAAAATGAAGAGATTTTAAGAAGTGCGAAATTAAATATACAACATGAAAAGATGCGTAAACGTTACAACCCTCACCAGATTTAATCGTAAGCGATAGGACCAGGGAACCCTATCAAAATTTATGTTGAGTGGATGGATCATGAAAAAGTTGAATTCTAATTCAGGAATTGAATGGATTTTCGTAGATGGTGATGGCAACATAGTGCTCGAAGTGCCAAAGACCGAGTCTTTCATCACTGCATTGAGAGATAAAAGCTATTTTTTGGGGGATGTTGGAGATAGACGATAAGGGGATTGGCTGCCAAGCATTCAAGACAGATTTTACAGAAGTTATCACCATCACTCAAGAGTCGGGTGAGTGGCTTGCCCTCTACACTCTCCTTCAAGATTTGCAATTGCTACAGAGTCGTTTCTCAGGATTCTCATCATCTCATACATTAATTATTATGGTGATGAATGAGATTTTTTTGGTGAAAATAAATTTACCAACGGAATGCCAATAAAAAGACGCCAAGTGGGACCGCTAAAAACTTGGGGCCAAAAAAATACACTTCAACCAAAGGTACGTCTATATCCTAAGGAAAAATAGTTCTACCCAATGGTATGTTCAACTGGATTAAAGACCACCTCTCCGAGTTCTAAGGAAAACATAAGTTGTAGTCAATATACACTCTAAATTCGAAATGGAAAAAGATTTAGAAGCACACGAGATCATAATCTAAAATAAATAATGGTTGATAGATGCCTATAAAAGAAAGGGACTTACCGCTCTTAAAAAACATATGAAATTTCAGCAAACAATACTACAACCCGTAATTCTCGTCACTTCGAAAAGGTAACGATATAAACCCTTACAGAGATGATTCAAAACGAAAACAAAGCACTCAAAGGATATTTCTTTAGCAACATTTATGATTATTCAATTATTTTAGTTCAAAATGTTGTTATTTAAAAATTAATTTTCAATAAAGGCTTTACCTCTCTAATCATTACGTAAATTTGTCTTGATTCGAACCTGTTAAAATTTGCTCAAACAGTTTGGCACATGAAAAAGAGGTAGTTTTAACCACGTGAGACATGACAAGCGGATGAGCTACAGACGGGATGGCTGCAACAAATACGTCGACGAATCTTAGAACTCAACTAGAATCACTCATGACCCAGTTGAAAAAGAATGGAAAATGACTTGCTCAATTTGAAGCGAAAAATTCTTCTCTACAAACAAAAAATGCGTCTTTGGTCGCAACTGAAAGGGATGTCGATGCCCATGCTCGTAATTAGTTCTAAATGCATGTTGATATGATGTAGTTGCTGAATGAAAATTTGAATGGTAGATGAGATAGATTGACCTTGCAGCATGAGAACGTAATACAAAAGACATGTGCCAGAAAAACAACCGCTGCTCAATCTTTGGGTTCATCCCTTGACCCTGCCACATGCTATTCTATAGAAGATTGATACATGAGTGCTACGTTCTTGAAAAGTTTGAGGAAATGGAAGCTCCAATTAAGCTACTTCCTCGAGTAGTTCTAAATCCTAATCAGACACTAAATTCAGAGATGCAATTTCACTCCAAGTAAGCGAAAACACTTTTCTCACTTGTCTACAAAATGGAAGCAGTGGTGCCTACAGAAGTTAGTATGAAGAGTGCATGAACGAAGCATCTATAGTTCCAAGAACAAAGAACTAATTAGTCTAGAACTTTACTTGCTCTACGAGAAAAGGAAAGTTTTTAGGGTCCAGAACTAGTGTTATCAATAAGAAGTGGCTAGGAGCTACAATAAAAGGGTATGAACATATACATTCCAAGCAAGCGAAAACACTTTTCTCACTTGTCTACAAAATGGAAGCAGTGGTGCCTACAGAACTTAGTACGAAGAGTGCATGAACGAAGCATCTATAGTTCCAAGAACAAAGAACTAATTAGTCTAGAACTTTACTTGCTCTACGAGAAAAGGAAAGTTGTTAGGGTCCAGAACTAATGTTATCAATAAGAAGTGGCTAGGAGCTACAATAAAAGGGTATGAACATATACATTCCAAGTAAGAGAACTGGTCCTCAGACGCAATTTTCAAAACACCGAAAAACATGCAACTTGTAAATTAGGATCCAATTGTGAAGGACCCTATAAAATAAAAGAAATTCGAGGATCGAGACCGTGTAAGCTGCAAGATACAAATGTGAAAAACCAATCTAACAGTTGGAATGCTTTGCATCCGAAAAGTTATTATTTCTATTTTGCTTCATATTTTAAATTTTTGGTTTTTAATTTTCTGTCCGCATCCGAACTGTTTTTAATGCTTTGACTTTAGATTTGTAACTCTATGGACAACTTACCTTAGTTAAAGAGTTTTCTAATGAATTTTTGGAGCTCAATCATGACCATTTTCGCTACAAAGTAAGTGGAAAACTACTTCCTAAATAAATTTTAAGTTTTGACCACAATCATTGCAAAATAATGACGACGAAACCACTTCAAAGAAAATGAAGCAACAATGAGCTCTGCCAATAAACTAAAAATGAAAAGCTTCAGTTTATATGCTAAGATTCTATAAAATATGAATGATTCTACCATTGAAAACTTATAGAAAAAATCGGAGTGGTTTTATACTTTAAAATTGAACGGCAGAGCGATTTAGATCAGAAGGCTGTAAGTGGTAGAGTGGTAAACCACTACAAACTTGTAGAAATAAAAATTATGAGAATATACAATAGTGGGTTCTCAAATCGACGAGGTGGTTGGAACGGAAAAATGCTTTGCAAGATTCATTCACAAAAAAAACTAAGAGAATTTGAAAAAAGTATTGCTTGGTCTATCTTGAACTATTACAAAATCCGACATATACTCGTACACAAGGGAAGAAGCAAACTATTTAATGGACAAATGACAAAGAAACAACCTTTCACTAAACGAGTTATTTAAAGTGGATTTAAATGACAATAGAGAAAAATGAAGTAAAAGAAGCTATCTCTTTGCAAACTGGAGGAGCACCACATAACAAAAATAAAAATCTAGATTTTATATTTAAATACTAGATTTTAATTGATTTTTTATTTAATTTATATTAAATAATTTTTTATTTTTAATAAAATTTTTCTTTTTAAAATCCTATATCACTATTCGTAGTTCTTTCCTCATTGTATTCTTTAATTTTACAAAGACATATTCGTTATATTTTATCTAAAAATAATACTAGTTTAAATATGTTGTTTTGTGTTATTTTAATGGATATATGCATTAAAAATATCTAAACATAAAAATTTTAGAGTAATATTGTTCTAAGAATATATATCCAATTTATTCTATTTATTTAATATTTTTATAATTCTAGTTATTGTCACCCATGAGTACTCACAAAAACAAATACAAATACGTCAAAAATCAAAATAATACTAAATGAAAGGAGTTATTTGGAGGATTTAGAGGTGTCCACCTCAATATTTTATAATGCTTTTGGCGACAGTTATGTCAACATCTTTTTTTTTTCTTTCAAACCATGGAGTAAAGACCAACCACTTGATTATTGTGTATTTTGGATTGATGCCCAGCGGAATTAAAAAATAGGTTTTGATAAACATGAAACTAAAAGTTGAAACTTTTCAACTTCTTTTTCGACTTCTCGACTCATCTTTTACTTAGGGCAAAGTGCCATATGACCTTAATGGTAAAAAAAAATTCTCACTTAACAAAATTTTGTTGTCCAATCTTCCCTTTTGATGAAAAATTATTAAAACTATTATACCTCTTATTCACATCTTTAATTAACTAATTAAAATATTATGAATATTAAAAAAGAAGTAATAAAATAATAATAATAAACAAAATTTTCTTTCTCTCTCCTCCTCCTCCTCTCTCTCTCTTTCTCTCTTTGTAAATTTGTTTTTTCTATCTTTTTCTTCTGACTGTGAATCATTTTTCCCTTTTATAGCTCAAGCATAAGTTTCAGGTTAATCTTAAGGATATTTTCCCCCCCTTTATAGTTCAAACATATAAAAAATCAGCGAACAATACTACACAATTCTCACCGTTTTGAATAGGTAACTGTCATAAACCTTAAGACCTCTCAGCAGTGGTGGAGTTGGTGTGGAATCATTCTGGAAACTACTATTCCCTGCAACCAAGTTTAACTTCATTGAGTACAAAGCAGAAACGAATTAAGAGAGAGCTAAAACAACTAAGCAAAAGCACATTTTCCAATATTCAAAGCTCATTTAGAGAAACTAATAGTTTGTTAAAACATGTGCAAGTACAAGCATTGACACACCCCTCATCAAGAATTTTTGAACAAGAGAAGCAAATTGAAACAAAGTTACAATTCCAAAAAAAGCTAGAGGAAGCTTATTTAAGGCAAAAATTCAGAGTTCAGTGGTTTCGAGAAGGTGACCAAAACACTTTCTATTTTCACATATTAGTGTTGGCAAGAAGCTTTTACAATGTTATTCGTCTATTTACTGCAAATTTATACCATATTATATCAGATCTGGTGGAAATGAGCATGCATGCGGTTATCTGCCATATGCAATGGCTCAAAGATTTGATAAGGTTAACATGTATTACTACAAGACAACAACTAATGAATGTGTTCCCGACATCAGAGGAGATAACTAAAACGTTGTTGAGACTCAATCCAAATAAAGCATCGGGTCCCGATGGACATACCTCATATTTTTAGAAAGGTGCCTGGAATATTGTCGGAAATGACACAATTCAAGCAGTCACTCAGTTCTTCCACTCGGCCTTCATGCTAACCGCCACCAACGCTACCATTCTTACTATGGTGCCCAAACGACTAGGAGCTTCACTGATTTCTAATTTTCGTTCGATCGCTTACTACGACATCGTATACAAAGTTGTGTTAAAACTCCTAGCGTCAAGATTAAAACCTTACTTCCTGATTTCATCAATCTAACACAAAATGCTTTTGTAAAGGAAAGAGTTCTTGTTAAGAATTCATTACTAGCGACTTATCTTGTTCATCGTTATCAAAAGGAAAAAGGGAAAAAGAATATGACATTAAAAATAGACATTGCCAAAGCCTTCAACACAATAAGAAGAGAGTTCATCATCAGTTGCGTACATGCTATTGAAGCATTAAACCAGTTCATAAGATGGGTTAAGGCTTGTATTACCACACCTTCTTTCTCAATTTCTTATAACGGGAACTTGCATGGGTATTTTAAGGGGAATATAGAGATTCGACAAGGGGATCCTATTTTCCCTTATTTATTCGTTATTACTATGAACTCCCTATCTAGACTACTGGACAGAGGAGCAGAGCAAGGACTTTTTGGTTATCATAATATATGCAAAGAAATAAAGCTTACCCATTTGTGCTTCGCAGATGATATGCTTATCTTCTATGACGGCTCTTTACGCTCAATCTAAAATATCCTCGCCATTCTCAAGGAGTTTGAGGCAGTATCCGGTCTGTCAGTAAGCCTTCCCAAGACTACTTTCTTCTCATCGAGATTAAATGACATTGAGATTCAAGAAATTGTGGATACGACATACATGTTTGACACCGGGAACTCTACTGATCAGATATTTGGGCCTTCCCCTATGTACAAAGAAGCTATCTAAATTAGATTGCGGCCCACTAATTCAAAAGATGAAGGAAATATTCAATTCATGGTCTGCAAAATAACTTATGTTTGTGAGACGCTTACAACTTTTGAACTCGGTAATTGCAGGAATCACAAACTTTTGGTGTTCGTTATTATCCTGCCAAAAACATCATTAGAACAATCGAGACGCTCTCATGAGTTTTTTTATGGAAAGGCAAAACAGAAGGAAACCTTCCGCAAAAGTTGCATGGAAAACTATCACTTTAAGCAAGAAGGAAGGTGGATTGGGTGTGCGTAACTTGTTGTATTGGAACATGGCGAATTGTTACAAATTAATTTGGATGCTCTTCTTCAGGCAAAGTTCAATTTGGGTGGAATAGTTCATTAAGAAATTGTTTGATGATTCATTAAGAAACTTATTGATGACAAAAGAAAAACAAAAAAAACTCATGGTTGGCGAATAAACTAATTAAGACCCGTGAAGCAGTTTATCCATGGATACGGCTAAAGTTCGAGAATGGTAATTGCTGTAAATTCTAGAGTGACAATTGGAATGAACTTGGCAACATCACAAATTTACTAAATCTTGAAGGTCCACGACAAGTAGGAATTCCGAGGAATGCAACACTTGCAAATTTGTGGAAAACCAAGCTTGGTGTCTTCCTACTACACCTTCTGAAAGACAAGTTGAAGTTCAATTGAAACAGCTCAGATTAATCCTAAGAGATGCATAAGACACATTCGAATGGTGGATAAATGAGGAAGCAAAGAACAACCATGCTACAGAAAATATCTACAAAACTATAAAACTACATGACCAAGAGGTACAATGGTCATATGTCATTTGGAACTCAGGAGGAATTCCAAAGCACAAGTTCATCACTTGGTTTTTATTCTCAGTCGGTATCCGACAAGAGATAGTCTAATCAATTGGGATATTCCGTCAGGTCCCCTTTGTTTGCTATGCAGTCTTGGTGATGAAACAAGATACCATCCTCTACTCCATTGTTGCTACTCAAGGAAAATTTGGGACACGGTAAGTCGACGATGCTCAATCCTGACACACAAATCTTGGGGAAATTGTCTAACATAGATTCAACAACTACATGGACCAAGAGATAGAAGGAAGATGATACTAATCGCTTGGCAAGCAACCATCTAGATGCTCTAGACCGAGAGTAACAATCGATTACACAAAAAAGCGAATCGATTGACACGATCTTGATGAGGATTGAAAGCACTGTGCGATTAAGAGCTTTAAGCTTCAGAGAGAGGAACCCAATCTTAGCTTCTTCTCTGCTGCAACGGTGGCTCGCCGACGAGACTCGATTAACAGAGATGTAAAACCCTAAGACGTGATGAAGAAGATCCTGGGAGCATCGATAAAGTCACCTTGTCAAACTTCATTAACATAGCGACTTCCACACAATTACTCTCTGGTGGTTGGAAAGCTGGTTAACCATAACCGTCTTTTTAGTTCATTTGGTTACATTAAATTACCAATATCTAGGTTCAAATTAGATTCTTTAGTTATAATCCAACTAATGTCATTTAGGACTAAAGACTTTTGGTTTTGTACGGCGAGCATTAGCTAGTTGGACTTTATCCTAAACTTGGGCTTGTATGATTTTTCTTTTTTATTTAATTTGAAAATCATTTTTCCAAAAAAAGAAGAAAAGATCCACATGATATTCAATCATTTTAGAATTGTTTTGGTTAAATAGGTGAAAGAGATAAAGTGGTGTTAACAAGACCGAGAGGGAATAGATTGTTTTGTGCTCTCATTTTAAAAAAAAAATCAAAACTAGATACTTTTTATAGAAACCAAATTTTCTTTTGAGAAAGAAACAATACTTTTATAGTATAATACTTATCCTAAAATTATCATATCATATTAATCAGCGAATTAAACATGTTTGTACTTTCTCCTATTTCAATAGTCTTTTGTGCAATTTGGTCGACAAATTTGATTACTGTCAAAACCTTGAATGAATGAATAGGTTTCTCTTCTATTACGTGCCTCAAAGGCTAATGCTTTATACAATGTTTTTTTAACCTAAATATCAACATAATGAAAGACTAAACTACCCTTTACAATATGTATCTCAACACCCCTCTCAAGATGGAGCATATAGATCACATATGCCCATCTTGAACTCAAAATTCTCAAACTCAAACCGTCCTAGCGCCTTCGTCACTATATCCGCCAATTGTGACTTCGTTCTTACATGCTTCGTTGCGATGATACCTTTCTGCACAACATCACGCACAATATGACAATCGTTTTCAACGTGCTTGGTGCGTTCATGAAACACCGGATTGGCCGCAAGATGTATCGCGGCTTGACTATCACAATAAAATGTAATAGGAGCCGACGTGTCTATGCAAGTGCACGCAAGAGCTTCTTGAGCAAAATAACCTCATGGAGAGCATATTGCATGGCCCGATACTCTGCTTCGACCGAAGAACACGAAATCGTTTCCTGCTTCTTCGTCTTCCAAGAAACGGGAGAGTTACCAAGTTGAATGAAATAACCCGATAGAGAGCGTCTCGTCAACGAACAACTTGACCAATCGGAATCACACCATGCCGTAAGAACCTAAGGTGAATCGGCGTGAAGAAGTATACCTTGACCCGGATTGTGTTTGAGAAACCGAACAACACTTAGAGCCGCTTCCTAGTGAGTCGTTTTCGGTTTCTGCATAAACTGAGTAAGAATGTGAATAGCATAAGACAAGTCTGGTCGAGTCACCGCTAAGTATATGAGACGGCCGAATAATCTCCTATAGCGAATCGGGTCAGGAAAATCTTCACCGTCATCAAGTGCGAGACGATGATTTTGTTTGATAGGGAACGTTTCTGGTCGCGAACCAAGTAGCCCAACCTCAAACATAATATCCAATGCATAGTTCCATTGACAAATATAAATACCGGAGGGACTTCGAGCCACTTCAATCCCCAAAAAATACTTGCATAAGCGCAAATCTTTCATCTTAAAACAAGAACTTAGATAGGCTTTAAAACCGTGAATAAGTTCCGAAGTACTCCTAGTAATGATCAAGTCATCCACATAAACAAAAACTGTGAGTTGCTCATCTTAGCGATGCATAGTAAACAAAGAATAATCCTCCAGACATTGAGTAAACCCATATTCTAAGAGAGACGAAGTAAGCTTCGCAAACCAACATCGCGGTGATTGTCGAAGTCCATAAAGAGATTTATGTAATCGACATACCTGAGAAGAATCAGTGGTGCGAAAACGCGGAGGCAACGTCATAAAAACCTCCTCTGTGAGATCACCATGCAAAAAAGTGTTATGCACATCCATTTGGTGTACTTCCCAGTTTTTAGCAGCAGAAACTTCAAGGACCACTCGGATTGTCTGCATCTTAACTATCAGAGCAAAAGTTTCCCCAAATCCTCTCCTTCGACTTGCTTATTACCAAGAGCCACCAAACGAGCCTTATATCTCAATACTACCATCGGATCGATACTTAATCGTGTAAACCCATTTGCACCCAATGGTTTTTTTCCCGGGAGGTAAAACTTCCACCGTCCATGTGTTACTTTCTTCCAAAGCATCAATCTCTGTGCGCATAGCATTACGAAATCTCTCATCCAAAACAGCTTGTGAGTAGTGTTTAGGAATTTGTTTCGTGCTTAGCGCATTGAGAAAAATGCAATGCGATTCTGAAAATCTAGCAGAGAAACATAGTCAGATAAAGGGTACTCACATATGTCCATGAAATCCACAGGAAGCTCTTCATCACACGCCTTAGTGACGGTATTAAGCACATAATCAGACAACTTGATGGGCTGTGCTTTCCGTCGATAACCACGACCAAGCAATTCTGGAGGTTCGTCAATCTGCTCTGTTTCAGCTTGCGGCATAATGGTTGGAGGCTCAGCTACTGGCGGCGACGGCGTTGAAGTAAAAGCCACGTCACCAACACAATCACCATTGATCCGCATCGGAGACGATGAAGTACCATCTGTTAAAGATGGTGTACCAGAAACTCTCATCGGAGTCGATGTGATTGTAGTCGCCGGAGTCGACAGAGAAACAGAGGGTAAATGATGATCATCTCCTTCATCAGCCAACTCATTAAAGCCATCACCATCAAAAACATCAAACTTAGCCGCCGAAGGTAATGGTAAGGAGAACAGACCAACATCAGCTTCATTTTTTGAACATAACGTAAACGGAAATTGATCTTCACAAAAAATCACATCACGGGACACAGAGAATTTCTTGGTTTCAAGATTAGAAACTCTCCAACCTTTCTTTCTGAAAAGATAGCCAAGAAAAATGCACTTGTTACTTCTAGTAACAAACTTATCTCCGTAGTGATGTCGATTATGCACATAACATAAGCAACCAAACACTCGCATATGAGCTAGAGGTGGAGCTCGGTCATATAAGAGTTCAAAAGGTGTTTTCCCATCGAGTATCGCAGACGGAGTACGATTAATAATATATCTAGCAGCTAGAACACATTTTCCCCCAAAACTCCATAGGTAATGATGCTTGAAAACGTAAAGCTCTCGCGACGTTAAGTATGTGTCGATGCTTGCGCTCTGCGCGACCATTTTGTTGTGGAGCCCCGACACAAGAAGTTTCATGAAGAATCCCATTAGTTCGAAAATACTCGGTGAGACAAACAAACTCTGTTCCATTATCACTTCAGATTCGTTTAACACGTTTCTCAAATTGTCGTTCCACCATTGCAGTAAACTGTTTCAATTTCTCGGGAGCAACTTGTTTATTTGGCAAGAGATAAATCCACAAGGTACGCGAGTAATCATCAATAATGGTCAAGAAATAAGTTGAGCCACACAATGCCGAAATCCGATAAGATCCCCAAAGATCACAATGAACTAGCTCAAACACACTTGTCGTTTTATTCAAACTATCCAGAAAAGAATCACGTGATTGTTTAGCACGAATACAAATGTCACATGCCTTGTGATCAAATTTATTTCTACTACTACTTGCTTCAGAAATAGATAAAAAATACAATGCTTTGGGAGACGGATGTCCCATACGACGATGCCATAACTCAACCGAATTCCTATCAGACATATGCATTGCCGTTGCGGTCTCCATGCTCCGAAAGAAATATTATCCATCGTGTTCCTTACCCGCTCCAATCAGCATCCTCGTAATGCGGTCCTGGATAATGCATAGCGTATCAGTGATCTGAAAAACACACGCTCGCTGTCGAGCCAATTGAGAAACTGAAACCAAGTGACACTTCAATCCATCAACATAATAAACATCATGTAGACACAAGTGAGTTCCCAAATCAGATTTTCCTTGTCTGGTAGATGTAGAATAGCTTCCATTTGGAAGTTTAATGAGCACAGGCGGCATATCACACACGTCAAACAAAGTATCTATCGAACGCATCATATGTTTACTTGCACCCGTATCAATAATCCATGAAGTTTTAGAGATATTACTGGTGAGTTTGGTCGAGGAAGGCTAATCCAAGGCATTGAGTAACGAGACTAACTTCTGCCATTGTTGATCACTCAGTCCCATTATTTCAATATGATCAGAGTTGGGGACCACGGAGTTAGCTGCGACCACTGGTGATGCAACGACAACATTGGCCCGAGCCACATTATTACCTCTGCCTCTTCTAGTCGGTGACTGTCCACCCGAGAAACCACCTCGTGCACCTCTGCCTTTGTCTTTGTCCGGCCACCAATCAGGATAACCAATCTTCCTGAAGCAATTTTCAGCCGTATGACCTGTTTTACCACACTCAGCACATGTCAGCCTCTGCTGATGATCAGACTGTTGCCCACGACCCCGAGAGCTTGTATGCATCAAAAAACTTGCCTCCTCTGTTCTGTCAGATATAATTCTACTTGATGCCTTAGATTCTTCATCGCGAGAGACGACATTGTATGCTTCGTCTTGTGTAGGCAATGGTTCTCTCGACAACAAAGATGACTTCATCATACCATAGAGAGACTCATCTAAGTCCATCAAAAATTGATGTAGCTTATCCTCCTCTTTCTCCTTCTGAATTTCTTCAATGGCTCGAGCTGTCTCATAATCCGCTAAACTTGACTAGAGTTGGGTGAGCTTACTGTAATAAGCCTCCATAGTCTGACCTCGTTGGTGACAGTTCGCTAACTCGGTTTTGATACGCTGCACTCTCTGACCGTTGCGAACAGAGAAGCGTGTCTGAATATGTAACCAAAGCTCACGTGCATTCTCGTGATGAGACAAAGAGGATCTCAACTTCTCATCAACTGTAAGCTTCAACCACGACAAAATCATGGCATTGTTTGCCATTCAATCCTCACGATCGACATGACCCTTTGCTGGTAATGGAATGGATCCGTTGACAAACCCAAACTTTTTCTTGGCTGGAAGCGCTAAACGCACATTCCGAGACCACTAATCATAATTTGTTCCTCGCAATGGTGGTTGTGATATAATAGTACCAGGATTCTCACTAGAGGAGAGATCATAGGGATCAATTGTACGTCTTCCTCTGTTGTTCTGACCCATCGCCACCACTGTTCTGTTCTCATCTCCCATCTCTCTATTTCTTTGCCTGTCGTTGTATTAAGACCAAGAAGTTAAAGGGTAGAAAGAACAAAATTTGAGACAAGAAATCGAATTTGGTGTAATCGATTTAGAGCTCTGATACTATGTCAAAACCTTGAATGAATTAATAGGTTTCTCTTCTATTACGTGCCTCAAAGGCTAATGCTTTATACAATGTGTTTAACCTAAATATCAACATAATGAAAGACTAAACTACCCTTTACAATATGTATCTCAACAATTACCTTTAGACTAGCTCGAATGCTTATCTATACCATATAGAAAATTATTTTTCCATTTGAACCCAAACATTTCTAAAACACATGATACTAAGAAATTAAGGATTTAAGAGGTCAAGTATCTATCTCAGGGAAGTACAAATACCTTTTCATGTGTGATTTTTTAAATTGAACATGTTTTAAAATTTTTATTAAATGTATCTAATAAATTAAAATAACTCTAATTACTTCTTTACATATTCCAACAAACATATTATAATATTCCAATATTCTTTTCATATAATCATTATCAAAATCATGAACCAACACAATTTAATATCTTTATTTTTACCAAATTTAAATATATTTTGTTATCAGATTTAAAATACATCCATATTTATTTTCATCTTAATTAACTGCATATAATATTATATAACTAGTCTAAATTTTAATGAGGAGTTTTAATCCAAACAATACATCTGATTTATTTCTGTCTATCTTGAATTCTATGTTAACAAATAATCAAATTGCTCAGAATTGGTTACTAGCATTATATACTTTGTATAATAAGTAAAGAAAAAGCTGAAATGCCAGAAATTGTCTTGTATATTAAATTGTTAATAACTGATTAATATGTATCACTTAAAATTATTACCGCCTAACTAAAACACATCGAAATTCAAAGTTTTATAAAAATTTAATCATTAACTTAATCTCCAGTTCTACTTTCTTTTTTGCTTATAGTTAGATGCGATTTTTTCTAATAATTGTGTAAATTAGGAACTGAAGCAATCAATGATTAGTCGATTATAGGTCTACTAGATTTTGATCCGCGCCAAGCGCGAGATTATATATATTTTTTGGAAAATATAATATCTATAGTGTTTTTAATAGTA
>OVAN01002717.1:0-31636 GCA_900406275.1 Anastatica hierochuntica
TTTTCGGATTGGTGGGGGTCTTATACCCATCCTTTTGCCATTAGTGAATGGTTCATTGCCTTCTCCAATCCTAGGTTCTTCTCTTGGGAAGTTGAATGGACGGTTTCCTTGGTCTCCATGACCCACGAAATTCCCTTGATTGAGAAGGAGAATTCGTTCTTGTTGAGTGTTCTCCATAGGTGGAGGATTCTCTTGTTCAACCTCTTGATTCATACCCAAACTTTTTATATGAGCTTGTCTCTCTCTTCTCTTCTTTGTTTTGATTGTTGCCTTTCAATGATTGTTGGATCGATGTCAAGAAGTCTTGTATTTGGCTCGCTTCTTTATCTTGTTATCATGTACCTTCACAAATCAAAGAAAATCAACAAAAGAAAGAAAGAAAATTAGATAAAATAAGCAAAAAGATAAATCCTAGTCCTTGAATCCTAGAAATCTCTTTGACGATCCTAGCTAAAGCCTAAATCCAACGGCAACGACGCCAAAACTTGACGTGGGCCAAGTTTACAATTTATAAACCTAATGCCCTACTTTCAATCTCGTAAGAAAACGGGGTTAATCGTAGTACTTTAGGGTCGTCCAAGGATTTAGAGGATCGAGTAGTACAACCTAAGCAAAGAGAATGCACTAAGAGTTCTAGTATAGGGTGCGATTTATTAGGGGATTGTCATGGGTCGCCACTAAATCTAATGGTAGCCAAGGCCAAACATGGTGAAAACTCACAAAAGAAAGCAATAAGAAAGCTAGCAAGAAAGTAAAACAAGAAATGAGTAAACTTGGATCTAATCAAATAAAAGATAGGATCTTACGACAATGGTTATGGGTTCGGGTTTAATTTAGAGATGTGATAGAATTTGGTAAGGCTTTATTAGAGGATCTGATGTTATTCCTAGACCAAGGATCCCTCTATTATCGATCAAACCACTCTCGTGACGCAGATATTTTCACCCATACACATTACAAGGCTCTACTCTCGTTTGTTGCCCATCTAAACATGTACGTGATAGTTTCTCAAGCGCTTCTAGCCATCTAGCACCTAGGTAACATCCATTCTCATGGGCCCATGTGAAAGACATAGATCTAGTTCTCTCAGGCATTTCATCGAACACTTTCCAGGTGTCAATGAGCAAGCAAATAACTATGAAGAACTAAACTAGATCTTGTAGGAATCTATGTCAATATCTAGCCGAATCATCCATCGCAACCCTAGATCTATCCCTAGCCTACCTTAACTCAAGATCCAAGATGGATCTACTCACTAAGAGTCATGGAAATCCAAAGACAAGTGATGGGTCTTTGAACTCCCATGATCTTAGAAGAATAGATCTAGAGAAAGAGATGAAAGAGAAAATATCCAAATCACTCAAGAAAAATAAAGAGTTATTACAAAGTTCTTCGATCTCAAAATGAAAGAAAAGGTAAGTTTTCTTAAGCATAAGTTGTGATATGTTTGTTCTTGGTACATAAGGGGCTATATATACAAAGAGTAGGAGAGAGGAAGCCCTAAAAAGGGTCTTTATGAATTCTAACACCTAAATGCATTATATACAACCTAAATGCAACTAAAACACAAACTAAATGATGCTAAATATGCGTTAAATTATCAACACATCAATAGTCAAGGCCAAACATTGTGAAAACTCACAAAAGAAAGCAATAAGAAAGCTAGCAAGAAAGTAAAGCAAGAAATGAGTAAACTTGGATCTAATCAAGAAAAATATAGGATCTTGAGACAATGGTTATGGGTTCGGGTTTAATCTAGAGATAGGATAGACTTTTGTAAGGCTTTATTAGAGGATCGAAGTTGTTCCCAGACAAAGGATCCCTCTATTATCGATCAATCCACTCTCGTGACGCATATCTATTCATCCATACACATTACAAGGCTTAACTCTCGTTTGCTGCCTATCTAAACATGTACGTGATGGTAATTCTCAAGTCGTTCTAGCCATCTAGCAACTAGGTAACATCCACTCTCATGGGCCCAAGTGAAAGACATAGATCTAGATCTCTCAGGCATTTCATCGAACACTTTCTAGGCGTCAATGAACAAGCAAATAACTATGAAGAACTAAATTAGATTTAATAGGAATCTATGTCAAGATCTAGCCTAATCATCCATCACAACCCTAGATCTATCCCTAGCCTACCATATCTCAAGATCCAAGATGGATCTACTTACTAAGACTCATAGAAATTCAAAGACAAGAGATGGATCTTTGAGCTCCCATGGTCTTAGAAGAATAGATCTAGAGAAAGAGATGAAAGAGAAAAGATCCAAATCACTCAAGAAAAATAAAGAGTTATTACAAAGTTCTTAGATTTCAAAATGAATGAAAAGATAAGTGTTCTTAAGCATAAGTTGTGATATGTTTGTTCTTGGTACATAAGGGGGTTATATATATTAAGGGAANCACGTCAAGGTTACCTGACATCGACCTATGGGAGGCTGGCATCCACCCCTAGGTGGATGCTAGGTCACATTGGGCAGCAACTCTGCCAAGGGAGGCTAGCATTGACGCAAGGTAGGCCAGCAACGACCTCTGGGTCGATGACAGGGTCCCTTGGTAGCTTCTTGTGTCTTCTTTCACCCCTTTGATGCATTGTTTGATCCCAACTTCTTCCATAGTGTTTAGCTCCTTTGGTCCTTAGTTTTTAACTCTATTTCAACCTTAGAATCACCTCTAGAGCCTCCATGAATTTATCTTGACATTGCACCTACAAATGAAAAGAAAATGGTATGCAAATGCAATATGCTCCTAAACTAGAATCTAGACTTAAACTAATGCATTCTAGGACTTATATGCAATATTTACAACCTAAATGTGCATGAAAATATGTACGCGTCAACACCCCTGAACTTGTCCTTTCCTTGTCTTCAAGCAAATAACAAAGACCAAACCCGGAAATGAGGTTTGCAAGTGGGAACTCAAAACCAATATAAGAAAAGTAATGTCTTATACCCAATGTCCTCAAAACAAGTAAAATGGCGCAAAGATCATCCAAGAACCTAATACTTCTCCATGATCATCACAAAACCAACTCTTAGAATCTAAGCTAAGTAAACATAAACTATCCCATAGCTAATTCCTTTTTACATTCAATTAAGCTTAGGCGTGAGTTATTTACTTATGGGAAAAGCATCTTATCCATTCGGTTTGGAGTTCAAAGATGGGTTTTAATGTAAAGAAGTGTGAAAAGCAGAGAGTTCTCTTGATATAAAGTGGTTTCTCTCAAACAAAGTAGTGCAAGACAATAGACAAAGCAAGGTGGTAGCCGAACAATTCACGCATACAAAGCATTTACTTCCTTTAATTGTTCCCACCCCATTGTTTCCTAAGGATGTAGACACTTACTTAATATAATTACCCATCCTACATCTAGAAACCATAAACTTTTATTGAACTAAACTCACTCATTCTTTTTCTTTTTGTAGACAACTAGATATTCTTAAACTTTTAAACTTCTAAGCTACTAACCTTCTTTTAAATTATAAGAGCCCCTATCTAATCACTTAGATTCTTTGTTTCTTTTTCTTTTTAAGGGCGGACTCTCTAAGCTTTTAGTTTCTAAGGTTAGACAAACCCAAAACCACAAAGATTTAACCCTCCTATAACTCTAGTTAGCCGTAAAGTGAGGCTAACTCTAAGGAAGTATCCTCTTTGTTGTTCAACTTCATTTTACTCGGGATTTTGCTCGTGTGTGAAATTCTCTAAACAGGATTCACATATCGAAATAATAAAAGGTTTTGAAGGAAAGGTTTAAGGGTTCACAAGGGTAGGTCACTACTCTAAAGATGAGAGTAGCCATTTTAGCTAAGAAAGAGTGGTAAAAGATTGTTAAATCATATCTCAAATGTAGTGATTTCCCATGGTCAAGTATGACAAAGCCCATAAGCAAGATTCTAATATTCATTAAAAAGCCATCTTAGATAGGAATTGACTCAACAAATAGCCTACTTCAACATTCCCAAAGACCTTTGAGTGGTCAATTCCGATCAAGAATTTTCCTAAGACAAACGGCGGTCTAGGCAACATCTTACTTCTAGTGAGGGCATTATTCATTAAACAAAACTCATCTATCTATGAGGTAGTTTCATCATTGTTCCCTATGCAAAATGCAATCCTATATGCTCATACAAACTAAGTATTCACAAATGTATGTCATCTATATGCAAAGCTTTGAAAATTTTTTTGGATCTTTCGAAAATTTTTTCAATTTTTTTGTTTTATGTAAGTCATAACTATCTACAGTGCAAGACTCAATATGCTTGAAAAGAAAAGAAATCAACATAACTCAAAAAAGCATTAGTACTAACCCCTCCCCCGGACTTAAACTTCACCGTCTCGGTGAATTTTAAACCGTGAGAGTGACTCATTAAAATTGTATAATAAAACCGAAAATATGCAATGGTATATACAAGGGATAGTAGGTGTACCTTTAGACAACTCATATGTATGAGTGTCTTGTGGATCCGGCGGAAGAATCAGGTTCATTGTTGTTGCGTTTTGATCTCTGTGGCCGAGACAAAGAAGGGCCAAATGGGTCTTTCCCACGTTTCCTCCGGGATGGTTGTTGAAACAAAGTCCTTGGTGGTTGCATTCCAGGCTCTTGTTGTTCTCGGATCACCAATGGTGGAAGAGCTACCAAATGCCTCGGTTGTATAGGTGTTCATGACCGCTTGAATCTTTATCTCCCGCTTCTTCCTCACTTGATGTGGTGTAGCAATTATACTTGTCACTCTTCCTCACTCTCCTACACAATTTAGTGAGAAAGTTTCCTTGTTTCTTTATGGTCTTCTCCTGGTCATTCACCTTTCTATCTAAGTATATCTCGTATTCATTCCTTTCGTAATTCGTGGGTGGTTCTTCTCTTTGGTACTCAAAGTCGAAGGTATTTTCATCTTCTTGATTTGGTTATGGCTCGTGGGGATAGGACTTGTAGAGTCTTGGATCACTCGGTAGGGAGTGATGGTTGACAAGTAGGTGGTGAGGTAGATTGAATGAGAGGTTTTGATCCTTAGTGGTCGTGGTGTGCTCTTGTAAAGGTAAGTAGCACGCCTTCCTTTGTTTTTCCTTATCAATGAACAAACAGACCACTTGGATGTTGGTGAAGCCATGATACCCATAGAGAAACTTCTCCTTAACCAAGTGATTCATGTCCATTCTCCGTTCTCCCTTCAACTTAAAGAATTACCCAAGGGTGACTCCCACATGGAGAAATAATGGAGTGAGGAATCCACCTATGTGTATCAAAGGCTTACTCGTGGCCCTCAACTGTTCATGAAAATCCAAAATCTCGGAGATGAAGACACCTCCGTTGTTCACAATATTTTCCTCAAGGTCTTCCATTATCTCCCCACTTGGTCCTTTCATCACCGTCTTGACACTTTGGAACAATAGCTTTAAACTCAAGGGGCTCACTAGTTTAGGCGAGCTTCTTCTTACAAATGTGTTCCCAAGCAACTCGAAAAGGTATCGAATGGATGGGTTTCGAGCCTTTGATAGCTTGGCTGAACTTTCACCGTATTATCAAAGTGTTATCCGCTCCCAAAGTATCGTTGATTTAAGTCCATACCCATCACCAAAATCTTCCTTCGTTTGATCAAACCCATATTCTTGACAAATCTCCTCAAGGGGTACCTTGTAAAAGTTCTCCTTGATTTTAAACGTGAGGTACACGACACTTTCATAAGGACCACACCCTTGTACCATGCTAACCGTTGAGAGGAATTGGAGAGTGGGGTGACGGTAAGTCGGATTGTTCAGCGATAGAATGTGCCTCATGTCCATTTTCCTAGACAAGTACTTCACTTGATTATGAATCTCTATTTCCCTCAAAATGTCCTCATCCACCCAAGTTTTCCCAATTACCTTGGAATTTTCTTGGAGATGCAAGTAAAGGTTTGTCCCCTCATCATACCAAATTGCGTAAGTCACATTTTCTTGTTCGCTTGATGCCATTTTTCAGATCTATAAAATATAGTAGATATCGTGATTTCAAAATTTTCTTGACATGTAAATGCTTAAGAAGTATTTAACTTTGAATCAATTTAAATATTCAAGAAAAAGTCATGATAATTCTTGATTCTTAGGATACTTCCTTAACAAAATCATTCAATCTAAATGCCATACTAAAAGGATGCATATGGACCGAAATCTTTCATCAAAAATGATTAAAATTTTCGACCACTTCCAAGCTTAGCATTTTCAAAATTTTACAAATAATCGAATGATGTATATGTAATTAGTAAGATGCCTATAAGAATTACCAAGATAATTTCCATTTAAATCATTCAAAGACCTTTACTAAATTCGGATAAGTGTGCACTTAATATAATTTATCCAAATCCAATGGTTATGAGCAATGCTCGAGGTTTTCAACAATGAAAAAAAAGCAAAGCAAGCCTCTTAACAACATAACATTTCAATGACAACTTAAATGAAGGTTCAAAAGAATCCTCTTAGCCCATGAAAATCGAAAAAATTAGGCATTAAAGGACATCATTCAAAAATTGTAAACCCTTTGAACTCTTCATGTAAATCAAGCATATGTACCATAAATTCAACAAAAGAATCAATTAAACTAATTTTCCCCAAAATTCTCTCAAGAACATTATTCATTAGCACTATTCACCAAGAAGAAAAATTCATGATTCAAACAATTTTAGTTGTTTTAAGAAGATCTAATCCATGAAAACTCAACAACTAAGCTCTAGCTACCAAGATAGCTCACAAACAACATCTAACTCTCTTCTTTTCATGAAAATCGAAAATTATCATCAAAAAGAGAAGAAGTTTTCATCCATACCTTTGTTTCTTGATGCAAATATGTATGTGAAAAGTAGAGAGCTTGTGAAATGCTGGCAAAAATGGATGATTCTTGTGAAAATTCTCAAGTTTTCTCTTAAAGCTTCCAAGAGCACGAAGCTTAGCTTTGAAGTGATGGAAATGTCGATGATGATGCTAAGAGAAAGAGAGTTGTAGCTTTTGCAAACAACGTGTGCCAATAACGCTCAATTGTCCAAGTTGGTGAAATTTTCAAAAATTACAAAAGGGGTCCCTAGAAAATTCTTTTATAACCATTTTGCAAAAGTTGAATAAAATTACCCTTAAAATATTTAAATACAGTTTGGAGGGAAAATCAAGTTTACCTTTTGAAAAATTAGGACCAAAGGTTTGTAAAATTGATCAAAAGGGTTTAGTTTCCTCAAAACAAGTATTACAAATTCACTCTTGAAATTCTTTTAAATGGTGAAATGCAAATAAAATATTTGATTTTAGGAGAACTTACCTTAGCCAATGGAATGTCTTTTAAAATTTAGTCCCATTGACTTGTTGAAAGTGTCAATCCATCGCTCCATTTTAGCTTTGATCTATGCTTTGATTAGTTCTCCTTTGGTACCTACGCTTAGAGCAAAAGAATGTCTTTGGAACAAGGTTTTCCCAAGACAAAATCACCATTATTGAAATTAAGCGCATGAAAACTAAAGACTTAAAAAGAAATATTTACAAAGGATATGCATGAGATTGCCTCTGAAGTGCGCTTGTTTAAGGTCATTAGCTTGACTGTTCTCCTTTCTTTTAGTAGGTGAGATTAAGGACCACCTCTTCATAGTTAGGTCCTCCTGGAGACTTCCTTATCACCCAATCCCTATTCTTGTTGAAGTTTTTCACTCCATTACCTTTGATGAGATAGGGATTGTAGCTACGCTTGAAGGTTGGCCCTTGAGTGTTAGTTATATCCATTATAAAGTCCAAATTCTCGTGGGGCACATCTTCCTTGATGTCTTCCTTATGAAGTAAATCCCAAACTCCATCCTTTTTCGAGCTCTCACAGACTTTCACCTCTCGAATCCTACCCTTTTTTCTTTGGTTCCCTTAAGTAGACCGCACCACAAAAAGCATTGTCTCTCTTGGTTTTAAGCATTGGGTAGGAGACTCCTTCATCAAATTTCTTCAAGATGAGCAATTTAGTATCAAAGTCTATTGAAGCTCCGGTAGTATGGAGGAATGGCGTTCCTAAGATCAATGGGAAATTGGTTTGGTTGGACTTAGTATCCACAACCACAAAGTCACACTTAAAAAGTGTATTGTTAACCCTTAGCTCAATGTACTCAAGCCTTCCCATAAGAGTCTTTTTAGATGCATCCCCTAGTTAGATGGGATTCGCTCCTCTCTTGATCTTGTGTTCAAATCCAAGTTCTTTCACACGGTCTAGTGATATGACATTCAAACTAGCACCGATGTCAGCAAAAGCATTCTTAAATTGGTAATCCGTAAGAGCACATGGAATTAGAATCCTTCTCTCATCATTGCGCTTTTCTAGAGTATTTTCAATGGCTCTAGTTGTTTGGATTCCATTGTTCCTCATGATCTTCTCAACTTTGTCCCGTTGAGAAATGGCCTTTTCCAATTTCTTTTTGACAATGTCATTTGTCTTCGCTTCTTCTTCCTATTCTTGGGAATATCCAAAAGACCTTTCTTCTTGAGTTCTTTGTCACGCAACTCAAGGATTTGCTTCTTGACGCGTTGAGGGTATGGGAGTGTGGATTTAAGAACCGAAAGACTTAAAATAGGGAAATCTTCCTCAGTCACCTCTTCTCCTCTAGGCATATACCTAGGAATCTTTTCGTTTTTCCTTAATCTCTCATCCCTTGAGACAGTGGGTTTCTCTTCTTTCTTGAAGCCATCATCCTTCTTAGCTTCCTCAAAAACCTCTTCCTTAGTAGCCTTATCAACTAGCAAAGGTTCTTCTTCTTTTTTCTCAGTTTTGACACCTCCTTTATCCAATGGTGTGTCCCTTTTGTCAAGCTCCTTTCCATTTGGAGCATCTTTCTCTTCAATTTCTAGGTCAATTTCGGCATGACCTTCCTTAAAATCCGGGTTCCCAACCAAGTCCACATCCAAGCAATCAACAATCTCATCAAGAGGATTCAAAAACAGATTCTCCAAATCATCAATAATCATATCCTCTTCAAGAGTAAAGACATTACCGTCCCATGGTTGAGGAGTGTGGTTGATCTCTTCTAAGAAGGCGTAGCATAAATCTTTGCTTGATTCTCCCTTCTCTTTAGCTACTCCTTTTACCTTATGGTTCGAGATCACTTGTTAGAGTTGAGAATCTACTACCTTTACATGTGAAGCAAGAGCTTCATGCTTGGCACTCATGTCTCGGTAGATAGACTCTATCTTCACTTTCACTGATGCAATCCTCTTCAGCTCAATTCGTAGAATGGACCCAACCGCATTCAGAGGAGCATATCTTTCAAACCGAATGGAATTAGGCAACAAGGTTGATTGTTATGAAAAGCTTAATCATCAGAGCATCTTTTGCAATTGGACTCATCACAACGAAATTAAAGGCCTGAGAGTTATGAAGCTTACAATCTGGATGAATCAGGATTTTCGCAGAACAGACATATCCTCACTCCGAAGGGTATTCCGACCAAACCAGATGGTTACAGGATATAATTCAAAATGTTTTAGATTCTCAAGCCATCAAGGGAGCAAGTCGAAGTGGAATCACTTAAAAAGATGCTGATGAATTAGTTATAAATTTTCAAAGTCAACCGACTTTCAGCTTATTGGTTTACATCATTCGGTTTAGCCTTGGGTTTTAGATTTAGATTTTTAATTATTTCTAGTTTATTTTTGGTTTATTTAGACGAAAATTAGGTTTATTATATTGTTTAATTTCGTGGAAACCTAGGAGAATTAGACTTATTTAAGTTGTATTTTGCAGACATTGAAAGGAATAATCGAAGTTTCATTAATCAAAAGAGAAGTTTTCTCTCTATCTTTTTCGTGAATTGAGTGTGTCATATCTCTCTTCACAACTTTCTGGTGTGTTTATCCAGAAGACTCACCTTGCTACAGAGTTCATTCTCTACAACATCTTTCTTTAAGATCAAAAAAGGAGTTCATTCACCTGATCTAAAGGCTTCTATCCTTCACAAAACCATCGAAAATCATCCATCTTTTCGCAGAAAATAAAAACAGCAAGTTTCCTCTTGTTTCAGCGAATTTATCATCCAAATTCGATTGAATCCTTATCAAAGTGCATCATTCACCTCCCCAAATTTCTTGTTGAGCTCGGCTTTTGTCTCATTTTGTCTTTCCACTAGCTTTTTAAGCATAGCATGATTCTCTTCTTCTTTGGGAGGACCAGCATAGCATGATTAGCCTTTCTTAGATTGGTATTGGTTCCCATGTTGGTTAGTCTTTGAAGGATAGACTGGATCTTGAGGATTCTCCACATTAGTGCTTCGGTAGGATAAATTGTTGGTGAAAGGCTTGTACCCTTGGTTGAAGGACTTTTGGCAGTACCCTCATTGAATGTCGCTCACTTCTTCTTGATTCTCAACCTCTTGTCTTTCGAATTTGGTTTCCGCAAAGTGAATACTTCTTCTTGTTTGTTGTATGAGCCTATCAACTTTATCACTTAGCTCCTTGAACTTGTCTTCCATAGATCTGGTGCTTCTCACCATCCTATCATACTCATTCCAATCGCAATTGTCGCTTTGGGCTAGGTTGTCTATGAGTTTCTCTCCTTGATCGGTGGAAAGACTAGAAAAGCTTCCCATGGAGGCGGTGTCGAAAGCCAATCGGTACATCTCTTGGATACCTCTATGGAAAATTTGAAGAAGGGTGCCCTTTTTGATACCATGGTGAGGACAACTCCTTATATATCCATTGAAGCGTTCCCAACCTTTATAAAGCGATTCCATTCCTCCTTACTTAAAGGTGGAAATCTCATTCCTAATCTTTGTCGTCCTTTGGGGCGAGAAGAACTTAGTCAAAAATCTCCTCTTACACCCGTCCCATGTTGCGATAGAAGATGTCACAACTCCTTTCTCCCATTGAGATGCTTTGTCTCCTAAAGAGAATGGAAACAAAGTCAACTTGATGATGTCCTCCGACACTCCATTGATTTTCACCGTTCCGGTCAACCTTTCAAAGTTTTTCAAGTGCTCAAGGGGTTCTCCAACGCAAAACCAAAGAATCTAGTGTTTTGCACCATATTGATCAAGCTTGACTTCATATTAAATTTTTTTTTCGAATTGGTGGGGGTCTTATACCCATCCTTTTTCCATTAGTGAATGGTTCATTGCCTTCTCCAATCTTAGGTTCTTATCTTGGGAGGTTGAATGGACGGTTTCCTTGGTCTCCATGACCCACGAAATTCCCTTGATTGAGAGGGAGAATTCGTTCTTGTTGAGTGTTCTCCATAGGTGGAGGATTCTCTTGTTCAACCTCTTGATTCATACACAAACTTTTTAGATGAGCTTGTCTCTCTCTTCTCTTCTTTGTTTTGATTGTTGCCTTTCAATGATTGTTGGATCGATGTCAAGAAGTCTTGTATTTAGCTCGCTTCTTTATCTTGTCATCATGTACCTTCACAAATCAAAGAAAATCAACAAAAGAAAGAAAGAAAATTAGATAAAATAAGCAAAAACATAAATCCTAGTCCTTGAATCCTAGAAATCTCTTTGACGATCCTAGCTAATGCCTAAATCTAACGGCAACGACGCCAAAACTTGACGTGGGCAAAGTTTACAATTTATACACCTAATGCCCTACTTTCAATCTCGCAAGAGAACGGGGTCAATCGTAGTACTTTAGGGTCGTCCAAGGATTTAGAGGCTCGACTAGTAGAACCTAAGCAAAGAGAATGCACTAAGAGTTCTAGTCTAGGGTGCGATTTAGTAGGGGTTTGTCATGGGTCCCCACTAAATCTAATGGTAGTCAAGGCCAAACATGGTGAAAACTCACAAAAGAAAGCAATAAGAAAGCTAACAAGAAAGTAAAGCAAGAAATGAGTAAACTTGGATCTAATCAAATAAAAGATAGGATCTTGAGACAATGGTTATGGGTTCGGGTTTAATCTAGAGATGTGATGGAATTTGGTAAGTCTTTATTAGAGGATCCGATGATATTCCTTGACCAATGATCCCTCTATTATCGATCAACCGACTCTTGTGATGCAAATATTTTCACCCATACATATTACAAGGCTCTACTCTCATTTGTTGCCCATCTAAACATGTACGTGATAGTTTCTCAAGACCATCTAGCCATCTAGCACCTAGATAACATCCACTCTCATGGGCCCATGTGAAAGACATAGATCTAGTTCTCTCAGGCATTCCATCGATTACTTTCCAGGTGTCAATGAGCAAGCAAATAATTATGAAGAACTAAACTAGATCTAGTAGGAATCTATGCCAAGATCTAGCCTAATCATCCATCGTAACCCTAGATCTATCGCTAGCCTACCTTAACTCAAGATCCAAGATGGATCTACTCAATAAGAGTCATGGAAATCCAAAGACAAGAGATGGGTCTTTGAACTCCCATGGTCTTAGAAGAATAGATCTAGAGAAAGAGATGAAAGAGAAAAGATCCAAATCACTCAAGAAAAATAAAGAGTTATTAAAAAGTTCTTCGATCTCAAAATGAAAGAAAAGATAAGTTTTCTTAAGCATAAGTTGTTATATGTTTGTTCTTGGTACATAAGGGGCTATATATACAAAGAGAAGGAGAGAGGAAGCCCTAAAAAGGGTCTTTTTCAGGTCAAGCTTTCCTAGCATCGACCCATGCTAGGCTGACATCGACCCATGCTAGGCTGGCATTGACCCCTAGATTGATGCTAGGTCACATTGGGTAGCAGCTCTGCAAAAAGAGGCCAGCATCGACCCAAGGTAGGCCAACATCAACCTCTGTGTCGATGACACGGTCCCTTGCAGCTTCTTGTGTCTTCTTTCACCGCTTTGATGCCTTGTTTGATCCCATCTTCTTTCATAGTGTTTAGCTCCTTTTTTCCTTGGTTCTTAGCTCCATTTCCACCTTAGATTGACCTCTAGCGCCTCCATGAATCCATCTTTAAATTGCACCTACAAATGAAAAGAAAATGGTATGCAAATGTAATATGCTCCTAAACTAGACTCTAGACTTGAACTAATGCATTCTAGAACTTATATGCAATATTTACAACCTAAATGTGGATGAAACTAAGCTAAAATGCATCAAAATATGCATGAAAATATGTACTCATAAGAGGTCAATGCCTTGCCCCCATAAGCAATCTTCGCTGCCCTTGCTGCCTTAGCCCTCTTGAAGTCCTTCATCACCTTTAATGTTGATTTAGCCATATTCCCTGCTTCAGAAGAACGAATACTCAGACAATAGAAAAGAAGGATAAAAGCAAACTAGAAAAAGGCAGAAGTCAAAAAGCAAACCCCAAACGCTGCTTTCTGTTAAAGCCTCTAGACTTAATAGGAAGGTGGTACTCCTTGCCTCAAGTGGAAGCTTGAGTACCTGCTCTACTTTCTTCTTCACTCTCTCGTATTTGTCTCTTGAGGCCGCTGCAAAACAAAAAACAAGGCAATTGTTAGAGTCAAGGCTGAAAGAAAAATCAGAAAAGGCGACTCGCCCTAGACCTACTATTAGGCTTCCCCAAGGTGAGCAACCCAGGGTTTAGCCCCACTTTCATGAAGACAAACCGCTAGGCCTAGGTTTGCAAAAAGTGACGCCTTTCTTCTCTCCCCTCTCCAGCTCTTTAACGATTGGATCGTTGGCCCTAGTGTGAAAGTAATACTTTCCTTCACCAGGGAAACAAAGGAAAAGTAATAAGCGTATAAAAGCTCGTCAATGCCCACATCAAAGCCGTGGAAATCATTCAGCACGTGGATTGCAGTCAGTATTCTCAACGAGGCAAGATTCAGGTGTGAGGTGCAGATCCCAATGTGGTTAGCCAAAGTGACCACAAGAGCATGAAGATTCACATTCACCCCGTCTCAAGATAGGCCTCATAAGTGGCTATCTCATCACAGGGGTAGGAAGATGCGTACTCGTCATCACTCGCAGCCTTGCCGATCATGTCCCCTGGCAGAGAATATTGCTGACTCAGGTTCCCTAGCTCATCTTCTCCACTCATAGAGAAGGGACCAATCCAGAGTACAAGAGGAGCAGGGGTAGAGCTGACGGGGATCGGTGCATGCCTTATATCATGTAGGCTTTCTGACGATTCGTTGTTGGGGTCAAAAACTGTCCCGACGAAATCGATGCCTGAAAAGGGTCTCGGAAACAATGCTCCCTCCTTCGGACATGGAAATCCTAAGGATATCTGAAAGCTCCGAGATTCCCATCGTTCAGACTGTCTCTTCCCCAACCGGTTTCAGAGCTTCAGAGGTAGTCGATCATGACCAATCTCCGCATAGAATCTGTTCGTCCGAAAGAAACTAAGAACATCCGAGTACCAAGGTTAGCGTTGACGGTCCTTGGATAAACTTCCACAAAACTACACGGTACATCCTCTGGAGCAACGCAAAACCACTACAAGCATTAGAGAACAACGTCGCTTCGCAGGAATGTCTAAAACGCCGATTGACGCCAGACCTACGAACGAGGCTTGAAACCGATTGACGACCGAACTAGAAGCCGATCTAGACGTCGATTAAACCATGACCGATGGCCCGTCTTGGCGCCAGTTGGCACCAAGACCAGAGCATGTTCCTGGCGCCAGATGGCGCCAAGGCAGAAGGTCCTTCTTGGCGCCAGATGGCGCCAAGACAGAAGGTCCTTCTTGGCGCCAACAAGCGCCAAGACTAGGACATGGTCTTGGTGCCAGTTGGCGCCAAGACAGAGTGTCTGCCTTGGCGCCAACTGGCGCCAAGACCAAGCTTTGTCCCTGGCGCCAATTGGCGCCAAGACAGAGTATCTGTCCCGACGCCAGTTGGCGCTGAGGCGCGGATAACGTTCAGTCGTAGCCCGTTGACTGATCCACATCCCTTCTGATCGTCATTTCCTTCTAATCGTCTCTCGATCATCTCTCGTGGCGTCTCGATTGTAGTTTTCGTCAAACCATCATGACAGGAATCAAAAGGATTCGTGCTTTCCATGGATTTCGTATCAATCGTATAAAACGGCGACGGTTAACTTAAGCACCGGAAGAGTCTAAACTATACGATTGACCGCGTTATTCCATGGAGCCGTTGTCGCTTATTCCTGCGAGAAACGGTTTTCCGCGATAGATCGTCAAGGTCATTTAGCCGCGAAACAGCCCGGAAAGGCCCAAACCGCGATAACGGTCCAATTACAATTTTTGGGCGAGAACCGGCCCATTTGCGATGACGGTCCATCAGGTTCTCGCGAAAATGTTAAGTTCTGGAAAGATAAGGAAGGATCTCGAAAAGATTTGGGAGAATCAAGAAAAAAGGAATATCCCCGCGAGAAGATATGCACGAATCGGGACGGAAAAGGAAATCGAGACAGCCCACGAGGATCTATATAAAGGATGCGAAGTCAAAGAGAAAAGAGAGACATTCATTCATTCACAGAGCTTTTCGTCACCACATAAACACTTAGAAAAACTAGGGTTCTTGTTTCGTTTTTCGTTAGCGAGTTGCGTCTCAACTAGGTTACGAGTCTGCGTCTTAGTTCTAGGTAGTTATCACCAACAGATCTTGCGGCCACGACTTAAGACCGGTTGCGCACGCTCCGATCACGAAATTCGAATAAGATCCCTTAACTTCTTGGTTAACTGTGTCTGTCGAATCGCTCTCCGTCTAAGCTTTCTGCATACTTTAGATTCGTTCTCATTTTCACTTTGTATTCATTCGCGTTAATTTATCTTACGAATCATGTTACTTATTCACCGTTAATTCATATTGCTTCAGAATCTATTTCATATTTCGTTATCTGACTTACTCACGATTTCTGTCTTATTGTCTTCGCAGTTTACTTTCGTATTTCTTATTCAATAACTCGCTAATTCGCTATCGTGATCTGTTGATCTTTGGCTACAGAATCCGTGAACCACATAACATTGACAGGGAGAATTTCGGTTCCCACATTCGTTAAACTCGGAGGAGGGCTCTTCCCTTAATAAGCGCCTTTTATGAACCCTAGCTCCTATAGATGAAGAATCCATGGGAGAAAAGTCCTCTGTTGGACTCGCCATTTACCTAATACGAGTCCATTTTTCATATCGTGGGTTCTAAAGGAAAGGCTCCTAAAAGTGTACGAAACCCTAAAACTCTAAGCTGCGAAATCATAGGCTAAATATCGAAATGAAGGAAGCAATAAAGAGCATACCTGAATTCGTGAGACGAGGGGAGTTGGATGCAAAAGAAGAATTTGTTAAAAGAGAGCTAGAGAAGAAGAGGATCGCGAAGAGGAAGCTAGAGAAAATTAAAGAAAAAGAAAATGAAGAAAATTGTTAAGTATCAATAGTAAGAGAAGGAAAAAGGAAAGATGATCACACGCCATCATCAGGTGCAGATCTCAGAGAATATACTCTGTCCTTTGAAAATCTTTCACATCTCATCCAAAGGCTACGATCACTTAACCGTTAGCGGGGCGAACATCGAAAGCTTCCTAGGGAATCCTTGATTCAAAACCCAGATGAAAAGAGGATCAAGCAAGAAGTTAGAAACCTGGATAAAACTCCAAGAACCCTAGGGTAGAGGAAGCAAAGTTACTAAATCCATCCAAAATAGAAGGGGAAAAATTTAGTTCCCCACCTTCGGCTCGAACCAGGGCAATAAGGGGTAAATAGTTGGGAATAATTTGGACCTTGGGTAATCTCCTGGATCCAGAAGCTGTACGACATGCCTTAACAAAAAGCAGGGGAAAGCCGATAAAAACAGGAAGCCAGGAATATGCCTCTGGGCAGAAAGTCGGACGACTATTTCACCCAAGAAAGGGAAATCCTTATGAAGAGGAAATACACCTAAATATATATCGATATAAACAGTTTTCCTAATTCTAAGGGGATAATCATTGAAAAATGACAATAATTACTAGACATAAGGGTTCAAACAATGTATTCACAAAAACCCTATAGACTACACATTAGGTTAAGAGAACACGATCTTTGTAAGGTTTTTAAACACCCAAGTCGCATTGTCCCTTGCTTCTCTTTATCCATACAAAACATATTTCTCTATTCTCTTTACTTTGGTTATTATCTCTTGCTTTCATAGTGCTTCCAAAGAACATTCCCAAAAACATCCATGTGGATGTCAAATCCAACACTTAGAATTTATACGAAAAAGTATATGAGAAAGAATTCCGCGGGAAGAATCTCGTGGACTTTAAGATGAAATGTAGAATTTCATTGATGATATCAAATATGAACAAAATGTGTTTCGTAATGAATTGGTCACAACAATGAATTAGTACTAAAATAAAAGAAGTATCGAGCTTGTAATGCTTTCGTGTGTATAAGTTTTCTGATCCCCCCTCTCTACGTCTCCTTCTCCCTCTTTTAACAGTTCCCCTTGATGGCGTAACCTCCGGGTAACAGCCTCGGAGATCCTCTCCAGCTTTCTCGGAACTGCCCAGTCTTTGAGACTAAGTCAACATCCCTTTGACGATTTATTAGGCTCGTAGAAATATCTCTAGTCTTAATGGGTCTTCTTCGGGGAGATATGCAAGCCCAACAGTTGCCCCCCACATCCGAGTCAAAGGTAGGAGGTCTCAGATGCGATTCATCTCCTAGATATTGCCCTTAATTCCCTCGATTCCTGATAAGTCAGGATCTTTTCCAAGATATCTTACTCATTTCAAATTGATGGTCCAGATCACTCCTTGAGCATCCAACGGCGGGAGATAGATGGGAACTGAAAGGTTTAGCCTTGAAACTCGCACCACTCGATGTGATATAAAGGTGGCTAATTACTTCTTTTCTCCATTATCTTACGCTTCAGCCACGATCTTCAAGGCAATTACACCACTTTTAATTTTCTTATTCTTCTAATTACTTTAGTTTCGTAAACGAGAACAAAGAAAAGCCAATCCTTCCCTTTCCATCTACAGCGATTAGGTTTTCTTTTCCCATCTCAGAAGTTTTAGACCCTTCTTTTCAAGCTTTTGATCATCTCTTCATCAAATTCGGTGGGTCGCGATGGTGCTGATGACTTCAAAATTTCGAAGGGAGGTGGGAAAACCAAGCGAAAAAAACCGAGGATGATAGATAAGGCCACCGCCGTCGCTTTTAAAAAAGTTAGTGGCCCAATCTCTAGCTACCGTCGAGTCTTGAGGTTCCTCTTTTTGTCCTCACCAAGCCTCTTCTTTAGATAGACTCTGTCATGAACCTGATGCCTCTGGCTCAAGCCTCTAAACAGCTAGCTAGGGTCTGTGAAACCCATGAGACTCCCGAGGATAGTCCTCTGGGGTGGTTCTGTATGCATGAGCACTATATTACAAAATGCCATCTTCGATTTCCACTCCCTATGATTCTATTATACCTTCAGATCATTTTAACTTGTCCCTTCCTCATTTTGGCCTTCTGTTTTCAGGGTAATTTTAGGTTCGATAACAAGATCTAGGGAGGTAGGTTTCGATTTTGGGATATGTGAGCTACTGTCTCTTTTTATTTTAAAAGAAAGTCCTCTGAACAAAGGGGCTAGAGGGACTTATTACTTATTCGCTAGGCATGGATGAGGGATCCTTAAGCTTACCGCCAATGATGAGAATTTACGCAAACACTTCTTTTTTGTGAATGTTGACCCGTCAACGGTTTCAGGTGTCTTGGCCAAGTATTCCCTTTTGGGTGATCCATTGTTGCTTTCATTTACTCGTTTTTATTTTGATTCGTGTTTGGTTTATATACAGCTTGCTAGTGCCCTGAACAGATCATTTTTAGATTACAAGAACCTGATTAAAGACTTCCCAGATGATAAAAAGCTTCAAGAGGTTATGGACTCTTTTCAAGATACTACGAGCAAGCTCAATGAGTCCAGGTCCCTGGCTCCAGGTCTTCAGGTCCAGATTGATGAATTAAGATCTCAGGTGGAAACTTTGACCGGGGAAAAGGAGGATCTTAAGATGGAGTTTCAGGTGAAGGGTAGAAGGGTCACTTCTTGAGACAGTGCCAGGAGGAATGCTGAAGCTCAGGTGGTTGATCTAATGACTAAAAATAAAGAGTTGACTGATGCCAAGACTGCGGAGATTTGTCTGGCTGTCAGGCGTGGGAAAAGAGATGTGATAGAGGCATACAGAAAAATCCTTTCAGCTGTTAGAGAAAAGTTTCAAAAAAAGAAAGACGAGATTTCCCTTCAAATCCATGCACAGGAGATCCAAGCCAACATTGAGTTGCTGACTAGACTTACTATTAAGGAGATTTCTGATGCTCAAGAGGAGCATGATCGTCTAATGGCCTTGTTGCCTGCTGTTGAAGAAAAGTACGGGAAGTCTTTTGTTTTTGACTTTACTATTAGTAAGCTTCCTGTTCCGCAGGTCTCGGAGACGTCTGACACCCGTCAACCTTTGGGAATGCAGGTCCCTGACCAAGCTAAGACAAGTGAACATGTAGCTGATATGAGTATGACACATGCAGGGGAGGTTCAGGATCAGGTGGCTCGAAGTGTTGAAGAAGTGAAGCACGGGGATCATGAGGAGTGATCTATTATCTTTCTTTTGTTTTTCTCTTGATAAAAATTTCCAAACTTATTTCGGATTTAGTGTCAGGGGAGGCCTTTAATCCCTTTTCTGTTGGTTTTCAGTACTTGGTAACATGGGGAGGCTTTTAAACCTTTAAGCCTTAGTGCCTAGGGAGGCCTTTAATCCCTTTTCAGATGGTTTTCAGTACTTGGTAGCATGGGGAGGCTTTTAAACCTTTAAGCCTTAGTGCCTGGAGAGGCCTTTAAACTCCTTTTATATTTGGAGCCTTAATCTTGAGTTTTACCTTTTGTTTACTTTTCTGAAATATGGACTCTATAGTTAAAAAATCTCATATGACCTTTTCAGCTTCAGGTTTCTTTCCAATACTTTGCAGTTTCCAAGATTTTGGAATAAGTAATATTTTAGATATCTTTTTAGCCTTCTGGCTCGGGTGTCGGAACATTAGGTTTCTTTACTTCAGGTTTCTGATGATTCTTTTAATGATCTTCTCAGATTTTCCAAGTCTATGACCATGTTTCGTCGGTTCTTGGGACCTCTTATCGTGAGGCTTCTATCAATCGAATATTGACGAAAACTCAGTCTTTCTGGGGAATCATGTTCTGGAAGACTTTGCACGATTAAGTTTTGGGGCACCTGTATTTTGAAACTGACTCTTCAGGTTTTGTTTAATCTGGACCCTTTCTTAAGCCTTTTTTGGATCAGGTTTCGGTTCATCGAAAATTAAATTAGGGCGTGTTGATGACCAGGTTTCTGGGAATATGATGTATAAGGTATTTCGAAATTTAAGTTTCGGGGAAACAAAATTCTGCATAAGGATTTTTAAGACTTTTAGATAATCAGGTTTCTGAGAAACAAAGATTGTTTATAGAATTTTTAGACCTTTAAATAATAAGGTTTCTGAGAACCTGAGATTGTTTGTAGGATTTTAAGACCTTTAGATAATCAAGTTTCTGGGAATCTGAGATTGTTTGTAGGATTTTAAGACCTTTAGATAATCAAGTTTCTGGGAACCTGAGATTGTTTGTAGGATTTTAAGACCTTTAGATAATCAGGTTTCCGAGAACCTGAGATTAATATTAGGATTTTAAGGCCTTCGAGAATTTAGGTTTCTGGGAACCTGAAATTGATGTTTAGAAATATCAAATATGAAGAAACATTTTATTATTCTGAAAGGCGTTCAGATATTTTACAACACGGATACATGTCTATGGATCTAAGGTGATCCGAGCTTTATCTATGAAATGTCCGACGATTGAAGCCTATAGTTCTCAGAACGATCATCTAGCCGTCGGGACCCTTTCGGATGGAAGATGATGGTTTCTTTTTTGAAGTGGTGGGAGCTGAACTCTTTTCAGGAGCTGCCTACGTCCCCAGTCAAGGAATAAAGCCTAACGTAGTTCGATTGGGTTGATAGTACCTACTGATAATACTTCTTAAGGTTCATGGCTTTCCATGATCGTATTTCTCGTATCCCGGTTTGTACCTTTACGAGCTTATAGACTCCAGGTCATACAACGTGGATGATTCGGTATGGACCCTCCTATTTGGTACCTAACTTCTCGGCGCCTCTCTCTTTGGTATTGTCAAAAACTTTCCTCAGTACAAGGTCGCCTACCATAAGTCTCCTCAGTCTCACCTTGGAGTTGTAGTGTCGGACCATTGCCTGTTGATAGTTTTGTTTATGGATCATTGCCAGGTTTCGACGTTCGTCGATCAGGTCCAGGTTGTCTAATAACAACTGGTCATTGATTTCAGGGTTAGAGGTACAAAGGCTTAGTCGGAGGCTTCCAACTGAGGTTTCGGCTGGGATTACGGCCTCCATCCCATAGGCTAACGAGAAAGGGGTCTCCTCTGTAGCTCGTCATGGGGTAGTGCGGCATGCCCATAAGACCTCAAGTAGCTTATCAGACCAAGACTTCTTGTTTGTACCTAAGCGTCTTTTGAGGTTTGCTAAAATCGATTTTTTAGCCGCCTCCGCCTGTCCGTTTCCTTGAGGGTATCGAGGTGTGGATGTAGTGAGGCGAATGTTCCATTTTTCACAAAATTATATGAGTCATCGGATATAAATTTTGATCTGTTATCTGTTGCGATTTCGTAGGAGATGCAATGGCGACATATGATGTCTCGCCATACGAATCTTTTGACCTAAAATTGGGTTACTTGCTGGAGAGCCTCGACTTCTATCCATTTGTTTATGTAGTCGGTTAAGACTAACAAGAAATGTAGTTTCTATTTCCCTTTTCTTGAAGCTACTAGGGGTCCTACGACATCCATGGACCATTGCATGAAAGGGTAAGGCGCAGATATCGAGGATAGCTTAATGCTTTGAGTTTTTGAGCCTCCCACTTGTGGGTGGGGGGGGGGGGGGNTTGCATAATTGGATTTCTCCAGTCCTCTCTTCCAAGTACTCTATCATGGAGAGATATCGGGGGGTCCTATGTTGACTCATCCGCATGTTGCGGGTTACTACCTGGTTCGTCGTGAGTCTTGATCGTGCCCCCGAAGGTATTCTGAGAGTCGGGTTCCAAAGAGTTTTTCGTTCTCAAAAATACCTTTTGGACTTGCAGTTGGCTCTATAGTTTGCATCGTGCCCCCCAGAGGTATCTCGAGAATCAGGTTCCGAGGATCTTCTGTTCTCGGGGGGTACCTGTTGTGTATATGCCTAAATCCAGAGCTTGAATTGTGCCCTCGGAAGTATATTATTTAAAATAACGGATTTTTGTTTCTGGGAACCAAAATGTAGTCAGGACTTGTGCTGGAGACTCATCCCAGGTAGTGGCTACTACTTGATGTCGAACGTCGTCCTTTTGTTCTTCTGAATCGCTTTTGATGGCAACTTTCATAGCTATATCAATGCTAGGCTTGTCAATGCCTTCAACTTGTATGATTCGTTTGACAAGGGGAACCGAAGAGGATGCTAATGCTGCCAAAACCTCTGCAGAGGAATTTTCTCCGCGGGGAATTCTTGTTAGCTCGAATTTATCGAACTGCTTTGTGAGGTTCTAGACGACCTCTAAGTAAGCCCCCATTCTTTTGTCCCTTGTTTCATATTCTCCGTGAAACTGGATAACCACTAGCTGGGAATCGCTATAGGCGTTGAGTTCTCGAATTCCGAGCCGTATCGCTAGCTTCAAGTCTGGGATTAGTTCTTCATATTCTGCTTCGTTGTTAGAAGCATTGACGCCTAATCTATAGTATTGCTCAATTTTTTTCTCATCTGAGGAAGTCAGCTTCAGGCTAATTTCGGAGCCTTGCCTTGAGGATGCTCCATCAACATGAAGGGTCCACTTGGGAGCTATTGAGCTCGCGTCGAGGTGTTCGGAGGCTAACTCGATGATGAAGTCAGCAAGGAATTGAGCTTTAGCTACAATCTGTGGCCTTTATTTGTTGAGCGCTAAAAAACGAACAACGAAGCTTTAAATTTATAAGCTCGTTTCCTAACAATCACACAATCTGCAAGTGCATGGATATGTCATTGCAGTACTTTAGGGTCGAACCACAAGGAGAAAACCTTAGCTAGATAGATATAAGAATACACACTCAAGCCTAATCTAAGGAAATAAGAAAGATTGGGTTTGTTTTGGTTTTCTTAATATTCTAGAAATGAAAGCAAGGCAAGAAAGTAAACAACTTCAATAAAGACAATAAACTTAAATAAAGAAAGCAATCGTAGACTTAAAGATTCTAACTTGAAATGAACTATAAACTAAGATGATGGACCAAGGGATGCTGTAATGGATCCACTTACAAAGATGGTGATAGTGGTGTTAGATCAAGCTATTGAGCACAAATCCATGACCAAAGGCAATACTAGCATAATCCACTCTCATGGCAAGAGGCCATTTCCTTATCAATCGCATTTGCTTAATTCTCGTTTGTTGCAAATAATAAATCGATTAGGAATCATTAAGAGCAAGCCCATATAGTCACTAATCAATATAGCAAACAACTCTCATTGGCTAGATTGAAATAGCAAGTATTTGGTTCTCCTAGGCATTTCATTGAACACCTATCGGGCGAGAAATGCATACAAGTCTATATCTTAGTTAGCTACTCTAAAACCTAGCATTAAGCACTCCAAATCCTTAGGAAACCTAAGATTAGCTATCCCTAACACCATATCACAACCTAATCTAAGTAGATCTAAACATCATTAGTTCCATCAAAAAGACCTACTCACACATCATAAAGAAAAAGAAAAGATATGAAAAGAAAGAGATAGATTTCATAGATAAAGATAGATGTTTGATCCAAAATACAAACTTAAAAAGAGAGACTCTTGATCTAAAATATCAAGAGAGAAAGCATAAAAACTCAATCTTGAAGAAGGAGAATAGTTGTAAAAGTCTTGGATGCATAAAACTAGGTTAAAGGGGTATTTATAGGTGAAAAGAAGCTACTTATCTCGTCAATGTTGTCTAGCACGACTCAAGGGAGGCTGGCAGCGACCCTCAGTTGATTCTAGGTCACGCTGGGCAGCAAGACTGTCAAGGGAAGCCAGCATCGACCTAAGGTGAGCTAGCATCGACCCCTGGGTCGATGCCAGGTCTCCTTGACATATTGTGGCTTGTTTCTTCTCCATTTGATCGCCTCTTTTGATCCCATTTTCTCCCATTGCTTCTAGCCTTTAAATCCCCTTTATTATTTGTCCTATTATCCTTAGAATCCATCATCTAAAGATCTCAAATTGATCTCCAAAGGTTGTACCTACAAATGCAAAGAAAATGATATGCAAATGCAAAATGCTCCTAAACTAGACTCTAGACTTAAACTTATGGATTCTAAGACTTCTATGTAATATTTAAAACCTAAATGCATCTAAAACATTAAAGAAACGAGCTTTAAAATGCATAAAAACATATGCAAATGAACTCCCCCGGACTTGTCATTTGCTTGTCCTCAAGCAAACAACAAAGTTCAAATCCGGAAGCGAGGTTTGAAAATGAGAATCCAAGCCAAAGTATGTCTAAAAATGCCTTCAACCCAATGTCCTAAAGAGTGGTAATATAATGCACAAATCACGAATACTCAATGTACTTTGCCATACTCGTCACAAGAACTATCTCTAGGCACCTAAGTTAAATATCCATCGACCATCTTATCCACCTATACATTTAATTAAGCTCATTGCGTGCGGTCTTTACTTATGGGCAAGAAGTTTCAATCCATTTGGCTTGGAAATAAAAGGTGGTGGATGTTTAAAGAAGTATTTAAAGGAGGTTTCACTCAATTTTTGATGGTGGTTTTCTCTAAAAAAAAGTAATGCAAGACATATGGCAAAATCAAGGTAGTAGCCGAACAACTTATGCATACAAAGCTATTGCTTCTAGTAGACTACGAATCCTGATTCCTATTAATTACCTACACTACCCAGATGTGTTTCCCTTCTTAAGGCTCTAGAGATCGAAACCCCCACATGCTCCTTCTTAGCAAGATTCTCAAGATTTTCCAATGAGATAAACAACTCCCTTTTTCGATTTTTTCTTAGCACTAAGAGACCCTTTTGTAATTCTATCAAACTCTTTGTTTTTCTCGCAATTCTCTTTAATATTCTCTTTAAATTGGAGTCAATGTCACTAAATGAAAAATCTTGATTCATTTTTTTCTTTCTTAAAATTTCACTAGTGACTCTCTTAACAAATCTAAAACTTTGAGACTTATGCTAGGAACTCACAAGACTTTGGATCTCTTAGACTATTTTCTTTAAATACTTTTTCCCTTATAATTTCTCATCTATGCTTGAAAAACTTCTCAATCAAGAACAACCTTCTCAAGATTTTAACACTACATTCACCAAGAACAACTCCCAAACCCATGTATAAATTGAAATTCCTAAAATCTAGTTAACCTTCAAATGAGGCTAACTCTAAGTAAGCACTAGACTTTGTCGTTCAACTTCAATTTACACGATTTTTTGCCTATGTGTGCATTTTCCAAAACAGGCCTCACATTAAAACAATAAGGAAGGTCTAAAAAGAAAGTTTTTGGGTTTTCAAGGTGGGGTAACTACTTTTAAAATGAGAGTAGCCACTTGAGTTAAGAAGAGTTGTAAAATAAGGTCAAAACATAACTCAAGTGTTTAGTGTTTTACCATGGAAGAGTACTTCAAGACCATAAGCAACAAAAACTAATTCCAATTAGGTTCACTTACATGGGATAGGTTTCAAATCCAACATGCTTCAATTTTCACAAAGAGCTTCGAGAAGCCAATTCAAAGCATAGATTTTCCAAATTTCTAAATGGTTCAAACATTAGAATACTACTAATGAGGGCATTGAATTGTAAGCATGACTAAGTCTACTTACAAGGCAAGGTTCTCTATGTAAAATGTAATTCTATATGCTCTAACCACTTAAGTATTCACAAATGGATGCAAACTATTTGAAAATTTTTGAAAACAAATTGAAAATATTTTTGATTTTTTGAAAATTTTCGATTTTTTTATTTTTTATTTTTTATTATAAATCATAACTATCTACAATGCAAGACTCAAATATGGTAAAAGGAAAACATCAAAATGAAAAATAAGCATTAATTCCAAGGCTCCTCCTCCATACTTAAATTTCACCGTCTCGGAGAATTCCAAGCCGTGAGATACACCTTCAAAAAAAATAATGAAACCGAAAATATGAGATGGTATTCACAACGGTTGTAGGTTGTACCTCTTTCTATTAAGGTGAGCTTGGTTTAGTGGATTCTCTCCTCTTCCTCATTCGCTTGTAGGTCTTCACGTTGGGGTCGTTTCTTATGTGCTCTCTCATCTCCACCAAAGATATTTGAGCTTCCGCGGCTAGTGGGGTGTCTGCTTGGGCAATGCTTCCTTCTGTGTGTCCACTCCTCAACTCCTCATGTCTCGGTTGGCTATGCGCCCCAATGAGTTGCCTCCTTAGGTAATCAATGTCACAGTTCACCTTTTCTTCAAATGCTCTCCTTTCTTCTTCAATAGCTTCTAGGAGTTCCCTTTCTCTCCTTGTTTGTGGAACGAATGGAATTAGATTGGTGGCGGTGCTTGTGGCGGCAGCGGAACCGTCCGCACTAGACTCTCCATGAGCTTGGATCGTCCTCAATTCACTTGAAGCATCCGTTTCATCCTCTCTACCCTAGTGCACGAAGATGACATTGTTCAATGAGCTTATGTTTGTTAGCTCTTCGCAAGGAAGACTTAGATATACCCTCTTTCTGGTATTGAATTCGTTGAAGAGGTACTCCATCTCCTTGGTCGTCTTGTTGATGCGGATGAAATGCCAATTTATGACGTCTCTAAGAACTATGGGATCTCTCACCAAGCTTGGTTCTCCTAACGGTACTTGAGCTCTCTTGAATAACGGCGTTGGGAAACTCCCAAAGAGAGTTGTTGGAAGGGTCGTTGTCCTAATCCATTTACCGTGGAAGCTCGCCATTTGTCTAAGGAATAGTACCGCTATATTGATGTTCGAACCAAAATCATCATCTTCCGCATATTCCTTCCATTGTTCCAAATCTTCGTTTAGCCCTCGAAATAGAAGAAGAACTTCGATTCGGTGTACCGTGCCAATCTCGGTCCTAGCAAAAAGCGTGTTGGCTAATAGTTTTTGGACATATTTTATTACCGGGTTTTTTATCCTCGAAGACTTGGGTTTTGCTTTTGTGAATGGTCCATCGTCTATGAGGTCCCAAAAAGCGTTGATTCCATCCCAGTAAGGAAACCTAGCTTCCTCTGCTTGTGGTCGATCATATGCCTTGCAAACCTCAAAGATGCTCATTGAGTATTCCTTGTCCCTTATCTTGAAGTTGAGATACCCATATCTTGCCTTTGGCCATGATGGTGCATTGTAGGCATTCTTCATCGTGGCAAGAAAATCCTTCACTTCTTCCTAATATAGGGGTTCGCTCATGTCAATCAAGCATTGGAGATTCGTTCCTTCAAGTAGATAACATACTTCTTCATAAAGCCCCATAGATTGCAATAACCTTTTCCCCATGAATTTTGTAGGCTCAAAGTCTATCTTTTCAAGGAATCTCCTTTCTTCCCTCTCTTCCTCACTCCAAGTGGCATCTATGATTCGTAACAGAAGAGGTGGAGGTATCTTTGAGATCGGGCACCTTACAATTGGCTGCCCTTGAGGAGTGGCTTTGGGTGCCATCGATGCTCTTCTCGAACTGGTTTCCCCCTTAGAAGTAGAAGCTCCCTTAGAGGTAGAAGCTTGTTTGGACTTTCCTTTTTGAAGTTGAGCTCCTTTCCTACCTCTTGTGTTTGGTGCCATTATTGTTGTTCTCTCAATTGATTCCTACATTGAAATAAATGATATGTAAGTTCTTAAAATTTTTATGGCTTACAATTCTTGAAATTAAGAAGGTTCAAATTTCAAAGAACACTCACAAGGAATTAAGGAACATAAGATTTATGAAATAGATAACTCAATATGCCCAAAATTCAAAGAATTACAAATTTTTAAATTTTGCAAAACCAACCCGTCATCAATCCAAAACCATGTATTAAAACGATCATAACTTTGTTTTTACTGAACGGAATTGCAAAATTCTTGTTGGAAACTTCATATTTATCCTTAGGCTATCATTTGATACCATCAAATTATTCAAATGCATGAAATTTTGAAAATATTACTACTCATGTTCAAGAACACTTCAAGAACACATTTTTCCAAAATTTCAAATAAACACAAAATCTTCTAATCCAAGACATGAATCCTCATTCTCATGCATTCTCTAAGCTATCCTAACCATAAGCACAACTTATTTCAAGCTTAGAACTCCAAGATTAAAGAACCTAAAAATCTAATAAAGTTTAACCATTTCTTCAAAACATACCTTATGTTCTTAAGAGATAAATGCAAGGAATGATTGAAGAGAATGACTTAGAAAATAAAGCTCAAAATTTTCGAAAATCCAAGGAGGAGGTTTCGATTTTTCTTCAAGCGAATGAGAGAGAGAAAATTTAAGGAAATAAAAGAGAGAAGCTACTAAAGACATCTGCTTTAATTAAATATTTGCAAATTACTCCCCTTTCTCTTCATTTCTAAACAATTTGCCTAACATTTTAAAAATTGAGGATAAAGCTAGAATCTTTTTGGTAATCCGTTTGGTAGATGCTTCGTTCATTGTCACACCCCTATAAACCAGAATCACAAAACTTATATTAGATAATGAAGAATATAATATAGAAAAATTGAAATTAAAAATGTTTATTTATTTGACAAAGTGGTTTTTTCTTCTTGGGAATGCCTCCCAAGTGCGCTTGTTTATAGTCATTAGCTTGACTCCGGTATGAGACTAGGACTTTAGTAGTGTTGGCCAAGGAGGTGCTTTCGCCTTCCATGGTGGATCATGTAACTCAATGACAAGAACCTTCTTCATCAATGCTTCAATCCCTTCGTGTCCTTTCTCCTTCATTTCTTTGGTCATTATGAGTTTAACCTTTACAAAAGGTTTTGGGAAACCTTTGCACTTTACTTGATAATCAATAACTCCATCAACACACTTTTTTGGAGTTAAAGTCATAGTGGGAAAGTGGGTGGGGTTGAACGGCACTTTCTTTTCATCAAGTTCCTTTGCGACACTTGGTATTGCACAAGGAAGTGTTGTCTTTGATGAAGAATCAATGAGCATGAGAAGAGTTGAGCTTTTTGATGTGTATATAATTTCATGCATAATTAGGTTCATTTTAGCTTAGCTTCATCCACTTTTAGGTTGTCTATATGGCAGTTAAGTCCTAGAATGCATTAGTTTGAGTCTATAGTCTAGTTTAGGAACATTTTGCATTTGTATGCATTTTCTTTGCATTTTGTAGGTGCAATTATGGATTGATCTATGGAGGCTCTAGGTATGAATTCAACGTGGATTTGGAACTAAGAAATCAAGGAAAAGAAGGAGCAAAAGTCTATGGAAGATTTGAGGATCAACAAAGCATCAAAGAGGAGCAAGAAGCCATCAAAACTGCTAAAGGGAAGCTCCCATCTACCTGGAGGTCGATGGCCAACTACCTAGGGTCTATGGCTGCTCACCTTTCCAGCAACCAAGACCTTGGCTGCCAAAGGGAAACTCCCATCAAACAGATGCAAGCTCCCATCGACCTCCAAGGGTGATGGCTGATAACATTGGCTGAAAATGCCCTTATTGTAGAGCTTCCTCCACTCTCTCTTTAGTATAAATACCTCCTTATGTTCCTAGAACAGGAGACACTTTTTCTACAACTTTCTACAACTTTGAAACCTCTCTTTAGACATTTGTTTGAGATCTAAAAACCTTGTATAACTCTTTGTTTGTTTGAGTAATTTGGATCTTATTTTCTCTATCTTTCTCTCTAGATCTATTCTTCTAAGCCATGGGAGCTCAAAGACACATTTCATGTCTTCCGATTTCCATGAGATTTAGTGAGTAGATCCTTCTTGGATCTTGAGATACGGTAGGCTAGGGTTAGATCTAGGGTTGTAATGGATGTTTAGGCTAGATATTGGCATAGATTTCTACTAGATCAAGTTTAGTTCTTCAAAGATTATTGCTTGCTCAAAGACGCCTAGAAAGTGTACGATGAAATGCTTGAGAGAACTAGATCTATGTCTTTCACTTGGGCCCATGAGAGTGGATGTTACCTAGGTGCTAGATGGCTAAAAGGGCTTAAGTTAGACTATCACATGCATACTTTGATGGGCAACAAACGAAAGTTGAGCCTTGTAGTGTGTATAGGTGAATAGATCTCCGTCACGAGAGTGGGCTGATCGATTATTAAGGGACCCTTGGTATAGGAATAGCTTTGATCCTCTAAAAAAGCCTTACCCAAAATCCATTACTTCCTTAGATTGAACCCGACCCCATAACCATTGTCTCAAGATCCTATTTTTATTTTGATAAGATTCAAGTTTACTCTTTGCCTTCATGCTATTTTGTTATTGCTTTCTTTATTGGACAATCACCATGGTTACCTTTGCTTTTGATTAGGTTTAGTAGAGACCCGTGACAATCTCTTACTAGATCACCTTCTAGACTAGGACCCTTAGTATATTTTCCTTGTTTAGGTTCTACTAATCCAAGCCTCTAAATCCTTGGACGACCCTAAAATATTACAATTGACCTCGTTCTCTTGCGGGATTGAGCGTAGCGTATTAGATTTTATAAATATTAAACTTTGGCACCGAGGAAACTCTACGTCAAGTTTTGGCGCCGCTGCCGTTGGATTTAGGCTTTAGCTAGAATCTTCAAAGAGATTCATAGGATTCAAGGACTAGGATTTTATCTTTTTGCTTATTTTATATAACTTTATTACTTTCTTTTGTTGATTTTCTTTGATTTGTGAAGGTACATGATAACAAGATCAAGAAGTGAGCAAAATACAAGACTTCTTGACACCGATCCAACAATTATTGAAAGGTAACACTCAGAAGAAAGAAGAGCTAGAGAGATACAAGCCCATCTAAGAAGGTTGAGTATGAATCAAGAGGTTGAACAAGCAAACCCTCCACCTATGGAGAATCTTCACGAACGAATTCCCCCTCTCAATCAAGGGAATTTTATGGGACAAGAACACCAAAGGAACCGTCCATTCCACCTCCCGAGAGAAGAACCAAGGATTGGAGAAGGAGATGAGCCATTAACTAATGGTGAAAGGATGGGCATAAGACCACCACCAATCCGAAACAACATTTTCGAGATCAAGTCAAGTTTGATCAATATGGTGCAAAATACAAGACTCTTTGGCCTTGCATTAGAGAACCCTCTTGAGCACTTGCAAAACTTTGAAAGGTTGATCGGAACTGTGAAAATCAATGGAGTGCTTGCGGACATCATCAAGTTGACCTTGTTTCCATTCCCTTTAGGAGACAAGGCATCTCAATCGGAGAAAGGAGTTGTGACCTCTTCTATCACAACGTGGGACGAGTGTAAGAGGAGATTCTTGGCTAAGTTCTTCTTTCCCCAAAAAACGGCTAAGATTAGGAATGAGATCTCAATCTTTAAGTAAGGAGGAACATAATCGCTCTATGAAGCTTGAGAGCGCTTCAATGGATACATAAGGAGTTGCCCTCACCACGGTATCAAAAAGGGCAATCTTCTTCAAATCTTCCATAGAGGTATCCATGAGAAGTACCGTTTAGCTTTGAACACCGCATCTATGGGAAGCTTTCCTAGTCTTTCCGCCGAGCAAGGAGAGAAGCTCATTGACAACCTTGCCCAAAGCGACAATTGCGATGGGGATGACTATGATAGAACGGTGAGGAGCACCTGATCTAAGGAAGACT